>CM043701.1:35524816-35767316 GCA_023935145.1 Bretschneidera sinensis | reverse complement strand
GATAACAAGAAATGAAAGATAAAATGATAGTAAATCTGTTTTTTTAGAAGTGGGCTCTGATACCAAATGATGCGAACCTCATCGACATGCTTTGAGACCCGACAAACAATATTGGAATACTTACCCAGAAATCGTCTAGAAAACAGATTTTATGTGACACCGCGACCCGTTGCTTGTATAGAAGCAAGAACCTTGGTATAATGAAGACGCCACAATCAATTGTGGAAGGATTGATTGATAAGTCGGAGCTAAACGCCACAAGGAAGAACCCTTGATAAGTTCAGAAGTTCTTTGAAGAACCAATAGAGGAAGCAAACCTCAAGTATTTTCTGAATTCTATTATGCTTTCAACTTACAACACACAAGTATTTATAGAGCTTAGAACAACCCTCTAAGCTTAGGACAAGCAAGAAAACAGCATAAAACATGTAAGGAGACAATCCATAAAACATGAAAGGAAACGATCCCTAAAACATGCAAGGAATCAAGGAATTGGCCAAAAGTAAAAAGAGGAACACAATTTCGGATTTTCAGGAGCACCCAATGACCAGAATTCAAACGGCCATATCTTCTTGTACACATCTCCAAATGGGCTGAAACTTGTTTGGTTGGAAAGATGACGATTTGATCTTCAATTTGGACTTAAGAAAGTCTTAAAAAGGATGTCGTTTGGGCCTGTTATGATGAGCCTAAATTCAGTAGGCTGTTGCATCCGAATCTTCTTTCACTTTGGGCTTGGACCTTGCACCTTAATTAGTTGACAAGAGACTAGGTGATTATTATTGGGCAGGCCCTTGTTATGTTGGACATATCCATGTCACTATCAATAACTTGGATTAAACTTATTATGCTTTCATCTCCTGTTGGGCCAAGCTTGGAATGCCCCATTTTAGATTCAGCCCAAATCTCTTGAATCAGCCCATTAAGTGCTTATTTGACTTTCTTGGATCTTGATCTAGTAATTGGCCCAACTGGAATATGCAATGGATCCTTTAATAGTGCTTGTTGATTCTCATCATCATATGAATGTGTATAAAATAAAAGAACCGGTAGAGGGCCAGTCTAATTGAAAAACCGTGACAGCAGGTATATGCTGGAAATAAAGGAAAACCGTGACAGTCGGTATACGCTGGAAATAAAGGAAAACCATGACAGTCGATATATGCTGGAAATAAACACCGTGACAGCCGGTATATGTTGGAAATGAAAGAACCGAGGGGGGGCCAGTCTAAGATAAAAACATGTCAACATATGGGAAATATTCTCTAACAATAATTCATGCATTGCATCTATTTTATATTTTGATTTTATTACTGAAGTGTTATTGATATTATGCATTTATTTACAAATAAACGAGTCTCACAGAGAGACAGTTATTGTAAGAAAGAAACATAAAAGTATTATATGATAAGAACTATCTAAATATTAGACTATATGCTATTATCCAGTAATATGAGATATAAATGATTAAATATAAAAGACTATTCATACAAAGTGAATACTTCTAGTATATTTAATTCACTGAGCTTGTGAAGCTCATCCCTCACTGTATAATGATTTCAGGTAGTAGGCAGGACAAATAGTTTGGTGGGTTGAGAGTCAGATGAAATCATTTTCTGTAAGCTATGTACGTGTCCACATCCTCAGACAAATGAGAAAATGAAATAAAAATTTATTTGTAAATATTCATGCATTTTACGTTGTATATTATGTTTAAGTCAATATCAGATTGATGTACCTCCCCTGTTGAGGGTTGAGAATTAAAGTAAAATTTTCTGTTAGTATTATTTTTATTGTTGCATATATATGTCGCGCTGGGATTTTCAAAATGTGATGACACCGTCTCGGAGGTGACCAACCTGGGATGGGTTGTTACACTTAGCTAGGTATGATCTTTTTCCTCACGAGAGTATTCTTATTTAGTTTTATTTAGTTGATTTCTTACTTGTCGTTTGAGTTCTTATGTTTTGCTTATTTGTATATAAATGCCCCCTAGTCATGCCCAAGTCTTGAAGGAAACTAAACGAGTAAAGAATAAGGAAATTGATGAAGGTGTCAGTAGTCACAGATTCGATAAGAGGAAACATCTTTCGTTTCTTCTGAAGATCAGGCTGGCGATATTTCTCTTCCTTCTGTTGTGACCTTCGTTGATCCTCTCTTTTTCTCTGTTCTTCTTGGCAGTACAGTTTTGGGTCTTGGATCTCCCTCAGGCAATGATGTGTTTCTACCTAATTGGTTCATTAAGAAGAAAGATTCAGTTATGGGAATTTCTTGAATCACCTGGTAGTATCTAACTATAGGTATCCTACCTCGGGACCAGGTTGAGATAGGTGCGGGAGCTCTTGAAGTTCTAGCCCATACGCTAAAGGAGCTTCAGGAAAAATTAACTCTTTTGTTCTCGATATTTATCTTTTGATTAACTTTTATGTTCCAAGTTTTCTGACTTAGTTCTTATTTTGTTTCAAGCCAGTGTTATTTCGGGAGTATTGACTCAACGTTTTCCCGTGACCAACTGAAAAATGGAAGAGCACCATGCCTTAGCTTTCGAACCATTGTCTTCCCTCTCGACGAAGGATGAATAAATTAAGTTTTTGAATTTTCATCCTGGAACACTCAAATGGATGAAGTGTGAAGCAAGGCTGTGATGGAGTATCAATAGTTGAAGGTTATGGCCACTGAGCTCAAGGGTGCTGGTTAAAGAGCTGTGAAGATTTTCAAGGGCTCTAAGGCCTTCAACAAGCTAATTTCCAAGGAATTTGGATTTTTTATCTCGATGTCTTTGAGGATGCTAAGGCTAAGACCTCTAAGACTTATCCTGACTTAGACTTATCGATGATTAAGATTACTGTGGATGATGTCGTTACTGTTGTCGGTGAGGGTGGAGATGTTGAGGATAGTGAAGAAGTTAGGATTGGAGTTATTGAGGACGTGAAAGATGTTGGGAACCATGTTTCTGATGAAGAGGTTGATGTTGTGAGGGACAACTAGGTGTCCATCCCTTTCACTTTTGTTGCTGAGGATGTGTACACTCACTCTTTGAAAGTGGATTTTAGGTGTCCATCCCTTTAGGTTTATGTGTAAGAAAATGCAGGAAGTTCCTTAGAACTTTTATTTTTTAATGAATAGTATAGGCGTGGACCCTTGTTGTCTACTCTTCTCCAATGTTTTACTTTTTGCAAGCTTCTTTCCTATTTGTCTTGTTAGAGGTTTTCTCCTCAGCTCTAGATAAGATGCCCTCCTATGATGGAGAAAACTTGGCACTCTCTCCCCGACCTTGATTGAAAGGGCTTCTGAGGAGAAAAGAATCTCGTCACTTTTTCCTTGACCTTAATTAAAAAGGGCTTCTAAGGGGAAAGGAATCTCGGTACTCTCTCCTTAGTTTTGATTGAAAGGGCTTCTGAGGAGAGACGAAGTTTTGGCGAAGCAATTTGATAACTAGCCAAACTAATGTCTTTATCAATAACTAGCCGAAGTTACATAACTAGAAGATAAAAAAGAGAAATTCCTACTAACAAAATTTTTGTAGGTTCTCGGCGTTCCATGTTTGAGGAATCAGGTTGTCGTTGAGGTCCTTAAGTTCGAAGGTTCTAGCCCGACACACTCTTTTGATGTGATAAGGCCCTTCCCAGTTTGGGAGGAATTTTTTCAGTTTTTCATGGGTTTCCTCTTTCTTTCTGAGTACTAGGTAGTGGAACCAGAATGTCCTCCATTTGACCCGGGAGTTGAAGTAACCTGATATCCTCTTGCGATAAGCAACGAGCTTGATCTAAGCTATGTCTCTTGCTTCGTCAATCAAGTTAGCATTCATCATGAGGGCTTCTTCGTTGTTATTTCCCTCGAAGTGTTGGACCCCAAAGGAAGGTGCCCCGATCACGAGGGGGATAACAGCTTCAGATTCGTAAGCTAGAAAAAAATGGGGCTTACCCCTATCGAAGTGAGAGTAGTTATCCGGTAATCCCAGTGAAAATTCAGTAGGTGCTTGACCCATTGCTTGTCAGCATCTTTGAGTATTTTCTTAATACCTGTAGGAGGGTTTTGTTTGCCACTTCGGTTTGTCTGTTGGCTTGCGGGTAGCCCATTGAAGATAGTCGATGCACAATTTTTGAGGTCCTTGCAAAAAGACTTAAATCGGGTTCTGTCGAACTATTTCCCACTGTTTGTGACCAAGATCCTCAATATTTTCGAACCAGCACACCATGAATTACCACACAAACTGATCAGTGATTTTGGCAAGAGGTTTAATTTCAACCAATTTGGTGAAGTAATCGATGGTGACTTTTATGTGTTCCTTCTATCCTAGTGCTTTAGTGAAAGGATCAAGAATATCCATCCTTCATATGGTGAAGGAAAAATGATTGTTAATGGTTGTTAATGGATTGGCGAGTCAATGAGGCACTAGGGCATACTTATGACATGTCTTGCACCTCTTGACCATATTTATGGCTTCCTACAGCATTTTCAGCAAGTAATACCCTTGTCGGAGGATCTTGTAGGCCACAACCCTTCCTTCAAGGTTGTTTCCTCATATTCCTTCATGTACTTCTCGGATAGTAATTGGCCTCGATTAGGCCGAGGCACTTCAAGAAAAGAGTTCTAAGGCTTTTTTTGCATAACTAGCCCTCGATGAGGATGAATTGCCAGGCGCAGGATAAGACTTTCTTTGCCTCGTTCTTCTGGTCTGGGAGTATCCCATCTCATAGGTATTAAAGGATTAGTTCCATCCAAGTTTGCTCTTCTATTACGGGCGTGATAGAGTTTTCATTTGGTGAAGCTAGAGTCTCCAAATAGATTGTTTGGTAAGATCTAATTGCCTAGAAGAGGCAAGCTGGGCTAGTGCATCTGCTTGAGAATTTTATGCTCGAGGTATCTGAGATATTTTGAATTTTTTGAAGGTGGCTACAAGCTCTCTTGCTTTTTCTAAGTACCGAATAATCTTTACCTCTCTTGCTTCGTACTCATTGGTCATCTAGTTGACAACAAGCTGAGAATCGTTGAAAACTTCCAGTGCTTGGACAGCCAATGTTTTTGCCAGCTTCATCCTGGCTAATAGTTCTTTATACTAGGCCTTGTTGTTTGAGGTTTTAGATTCAAATCGGAGAGTATATTCGATCGAAAATCCATTAGGACTGGTGAGGATAAGTTTGGCTCTGCTATCGATGCTATTTGAAGATCTGTCAATAAAAAGTTTCCATGTCTACCCTTGATCCTCGCCCTTAAGCTCTTGCCCCCTAGAGGGAATTTCATAGAGTGTTGTTTCCATTATGAAATCAGCAAAATTTTGTGCCTTAATATATGTTCGGGGTTTATACCGGATGTCGAACTCTCCCAACTAAATAGACCATTTTATCGGCCTTCTATAGATATTAGGTTTCTTAAGTACCTGTCTCAGTGACTGGTTGGTCAACACAGTGACAGTATAAGACTGGAAGTATGGCCTCAACTATTAGGTTGTGATCAGAAGTGCATACGCCATCTTTTCAATGGGTAGATACTTAGTCTCAGCATCGTGCAGGATTTTGCGGACATAATAGATCAGTCTCTACATCCTTCCATTTTCTAGAATCAGGACAGAGGCAACCACATCTTGCCTTATAGAGATATAAAATAATAGTTCTTCTTCGTCGATCGGCTTGTTTAGGAGAGAGGGCACACTTAAGTACTCTTTCAATTCTTCGAAGGCTTCCTGGAATTCCTCGTTCCATACGAAGTCTTTAGCTTTCCTTAATGCCTTTAAGAAAGGCAAGCACTTTTCGACGGATTTGTACATGAAGCGGCTGAGATCAGCAATGCGCCCAGTCAGCGGTTAGACCTCTCTAACATTCTGAGAATGAGACATGTCTAAAATCACTCTGATTTTCTCAAAGTTAGCCTGTATTCCATGTTGAGTAACCATGAACCCAATTTAGCTTCATTTGATGGCGCCGAAGTATTTTGAGGGCTTCTTCAAGGTCAGACTCGTGGTCTTCTACCTTGATGCTATTGACTAATATGTCGTCCGCATAAACTTCCATGTTTATTTCGATATATTCTTTGAAGATCTTATTAACTAACCTCTAACAGGCCGCACCCACATTCTTCAACCCAAAAAGTATTACTTTCTAGCAATAGAGGCTTTTGTTTAGGAGGAAGGTTGTCTTTGACTAGTCAAATAGGTTTATAAGAACCTGATTGTAGCCTAAATATGCATTCATAAAACTTAGCAGCTCGTACCTAGAGATAGCTACGACCAGCTGGTCTATCCGAGGTAAAGAGAAGTTGTCTTTCGAGTAAGCCTTGTTGAGATTTGTGAAGTCTATGTAGATTCTCTACTTTCCATTGGCCTTCTTGACCATGATGACATTAGTAACCTACTCCAGATAATGGGCCTCCCGAATGAAGTCTGTCGCAAGGAGCTTGCCTACTTTTTTTTTTACCGCCTTTTGCCTTTTTGGTGCAAACAACCTTTTTTTTTTAACCACGGGCTTATGATCTAGATCTACTTTCAGTCTGTGAACAATGACTTACGGGTCTATACCTAGTATGTCGGATGCGGACCATGTGAATACATCCTGATGCCTCTTGAAGAATGAGACCAACGAGTCTCTAAGTTCTTCGGGTAGGCTTGACCCGATCTGCACAGTCTTATTGTCTCCTGCTATGTTCAGCGAGATGGTTACTATATCTTCCATAGGTTGGCCTCGCTGGGTTTTGAACTCATCCCATAGATCATCGACCTCTATAGGTAAGGCCTTGGTTTTCTAGTGGCCTCTAATTGAGTTAAGGTAGCACAATCGATTTCCTCGGACTTCTTTAATCCCATTCTCCGTGGGGAACTTCATTTTCAAATGATAGGTTAAAACTACGACCCTCATCTCATTCAATGTCAATCTTCCCAACTGAGAGTTATAAGAAGATGGATATTTGACGACCAAAAATATCATCATCATAATGGTTTGTCAAGGTGCTGACCCTGCTGTCATAGGTAGAACTATACTGCCTTCGGCAAATATGGGCGTCCCTGAGAATCCATATAGTAGGGAGGCTACGGACTTAAGCTAATCATCTCCCAGTTTCATCTTCTTTAAGGCGTCGTTGTACATAATGTCTATTGAACTCCCATTGTCAACCAGAATCCACTCCACATTGTAATTCGCAATAAGAATGGTGATAATCACCATGTTATCATAGGATGTCTGCACTCCTTCTAGGTCATTATTCATGAAAGAGATCACTTGTTCAATCATGTCCCTTTTGTGTGGCGTGCTTACAGATGCTACTAACTGAGCGTAGGCTTTTCTAGCCTGAGATACTGCTGGTCCTCAATAAATAGTTTTGATAGTGCTTGTTGCAATGGTCATATGGTTCCTATCATCTTGTTTGTTTTCTTTTGACCCTCTTCTCGGACTTTGATCCCTTCAACGTCTTGGATTCCTCTAAAGGTTTCATCTTAGGTTACGTTGAAAGTCTCGTTCGGGATTCTGCTGCTTGAAACCCAATCTAAAAAGGTGTTTAAGACTTTAACTCGGAGGGTCTCTGCTGCGAGGGCTGGTGAACTCTTTTACGTATCCTTGACGGATGAGGGACTCTATCTGGTTTTTCAATGCCTGGCATTCCTTGGTATTGTGCCCATGATCCCTATGAAACCTGTACCATTTGGACTGATCTTCATCGTCGCCAGAGTATAAGGATTTCGAAGGCCAGTGGAGAATATCACAGTTCTAGATGTTCATCAGTATATTGGATCAGGATCCATTCAACGAAGTATAACTGTCAAATTGCCGAGGCCCCTTAGTATCGCCTTCCTGTCGAGGTTTCTTCGATGCATGGTTCTTGGCCTCAGTGACTTACTTTTTTATTTTTTTTTCCTCCCTTCTTCTCTTTTTCTTCAGAATGCTTGGTCAACTTCAGCGATCATGTACTCTTCAGCTCGAGCAAGGATTTCATTCACATCCTTAGAGATGCCTAGTAAGCTTAAAGCTGAAAAAACCTAACTTCAGTTCGTTTTTGAAAGCAAGAGTCTAGATTGTCGAATCCAGATCTAGGATCTCCCAAGCTGCGATGTTGAACCTCGAGATATACTCTCGAAGTTTCTCTCATCTACGTTGGATGATGCTGAAGAGGCTTTATGAAGTTTTCTAATGCCCTATTATGCAAATATCTACCTAAATTAATAAGCAAATAATTGAAGTTTTACTTGCAAGTGCACAATGTTAACATAGCAGTATACTGTGCAAGTGCGAGATCATTTCCACAGGGATTGGTAAATTTCGATTTAAAATTAATTTCGCAATATAAAACGAGAGAAGAACAAATGAATTAGATTCGATAATGATAGAAGTGTAGGGCTTTGATATCCATCACTAATCATGCTTCCACAATAAAACAATATGTCAATGCTTTAATCACCTATGAATACCTAATGTTGTCAACCTAAGGGCATGGTGTATACTCCTTAAGCTATTGATTTCCCTAAGCAACGAGTTAGGCATGGTGTATACTCTAACTCTTTTCTTTCTTAAATGATTTAGCATGGTGTATACTAAGTTGTTCCTTAAGAAAGCATAATATCTGTGGAAATCGACAAACACACTAGTCATAGGGCATGGTATGTACTCCCAATTTTCAATGTTGATTAACCCAAGAACCTAGCATGGATTTCTTTTGTTACTATTGTTAAACCCAGGATTCAGTCATCCAAATTGATTTAACTAACTAGTCCATACCATATGCATATGTTGATCAGGCAAACACATATGAGGAATTCAAGAAAACAGGAATTAATCAAGTTAAGCATCATAATGTAAATATCGCAAAGGTGCCAATATTGAATTATTGAGTAAACATAATCAGGGCTTCAATCAAGTCTTACTAGAAAATTAGTTACACATGAGCTTAATGTTAAACATCTTCATAACATAAAATAAAAAGGAAAGAATAAACCCGAAAGGGCTTCCTTGAAGAGTCGTTAATTCTTCTGCAAAATCCCCTCTGGCCTCTAGCCTCCCCTTATTTCTGTGTTTTTAAGCCTATTTATAAAGTTTAAGTAACCCTAAAAACATCTAGAACCCCTAAAAGTCGTGAAATAAAACCCTAGGCTTATTTCCAAAATAGGATCAGCTGCCATATTGCGCGAATGCGCTCGATCCTTCTTCTTGCGCGCGCTAGCATAGGTGCACTCGATCCTGGGCTTGGGTGCTTGAGCACTGTTTGACACAGGTGTGTCCAACAAACCTTTAACCTAACAAATAAGACCTCATGAAATGGGTATATCCAACCTAACATGGGCCTGCTCAACAAAAAATAACAAAATCTCTTATCAACTAAGCAAGGTGCAAGGTCCAAGCCCAAAGTGGAAGAAGATTCGGATGCAACAGCCTATCAGATTTAGGCCCATCATAACAGGCCCAAATGTTCTGCTTTTTGAGACTTTCTTAAGCCTAAATTGAAGTTCAAGATGTCATCTTTCCAACCCAACAAGTTTCAGCCCATTTGGAGATGTGTGGAAGAAGATATGACCGTTTGAATTCTGCCGGTTGGGTCCTCCTGAAATTCCGGGATTGTATTCTTCTTTTGGCCTTTTCCTTGATTCCTTGCATGTTTTAGGGATTGTCTCCTTCCTTGTTTTAGGGATTGTTTCATTGCATGTTTTATGGATTGTTTCCTTGCATGTTTTAGGGATTGTTTGCTTGCATGTTTTATGCCTTGTTTTCTTACTTGTCCTAAGCTTAGAGGGTTGTTCTAAGCTCTATAAATACTTGTGTTTGTAAGTTAAAAAATCAGACTTGAGTTTATAAATTGAAATCAGCCTTTGGCTTTTAGAAGAGAGTTTTCTTCTTCTTGTAATTCTGTATCTCTTTGGTATAATCCTTAGAGTGGTGAATTCCTATAGTTCTGTATCCCTTGTGTTAATCCTTTGGGTGGTGATATTCTATATCCCTTTGGTGTTATCTCTTGGGTGGTGAACTTCTATCTTTCATTTTATTGTTTGTTTGTTTAGTTTCCTTCAATTCTATTTAAATCTGGTATCAAATTGGTATCAGAGCTTTGGTTTCTCAAGTGTGATATCTAACACCTTGATTTCCATAGTTCTTGTTATTATGGCTAGTCATGGTCGAGCTATTCCAGTAGCAGCTCCAGAAGCACCACCGCAAGGAGATCCGCGAGATATCGAGATGGAAGCCTTGAGGAGACAAGTGCAGCAACTCGAACATCCCCTAGAGCATTATGGAACTTCTGAACATGGTGCTCCTCATCATGGCTCAGACGTTGAAGTTTCCAGCAATGATGGAGACGAAGTTAATCCTTTTCACCAAGCTCGTAGTCACGCCTCAAGTGACAGCACACCACCTCACCCCCGTGAGCTAAGAAATCATGTTTTTCGACGTGATTATTATGTCAAGGTGGACATTCCAGAATTTGAAGGAAGGATGCAACCAGATGATTTCATTGATTGGCTTACTACCATTGAGCGAATCTTTGATTTCAAAGATGTTCCAGAAAATCATAAAGTGAAAGTTGTTGCCATCAAGCTAAGGAAACATGCTTCAATCTGGTGGGAGCATTTGAAGCGACAGCGAGAACGTGAAGGAAGAGTACGTATTACAACATGGGCAAAGATAAGGAGAGAGCTCAAAAGAAAGTATTTACCTGACCACTACAAACAAGATGCTTTTATGAAATTTCATAATTTCAAGCAAAGGGAGTTGTCCGTGAAGGAGTATACAGTGGAGTTTAATCATCTAGTGATTTGCTGTGATGTTGTTAAGCAAGAGGAGCAGATGATAGCCCGCTATCTTGGTGGCTTACGTGTTGAAATCAGTGATGTGGTGCAGCTACAACCATATTGGACTTACAATGATGTTTGCAAACTAGCTATGAAGGTGGAGAAGCAACTGAAAGAAAAAGGTGGCAGCTGTTTTCGATCCTTTATTCAAGATGGAGTTTCTAACCGTGGGAGTGGTTCCACTTCTAAAACCACGACCATACCCAAGGCAATCATGGCCAAGCAAAGGAATGAAACTACATCAGGTTCAAATCATCCAGTCATTTCCAATACAACTCGAAGGTGTTTCAAATGTCAAGATTTTGGACATATTGCTTCTGATTGTCCAAATCGCAAAATGGTGTCTCTTGTGGAAGAAGACACGAAAATGGAAGGTGAGCATGATTTTTCACCAGAAACTAATGAACATGTTGCTGTGGAAGAAGAAATTACTTATGCTGATCGAGGGGAGGCTCTTGTAGTTCAAAGAAGCCTCAACGTAACCTATGTGGAAGATGAATGGTTGCAGAACAATATTTTTCATACTAGATACACTTCTCATAGAAAGGTCTGTAACGTCATCATTGATGGAGAAAGTTGTGAAAATGTTGTGGCATCAACAATGGTGGAGAAACCGAAGTTAAAAACTGAAGATCATCCGGAACCTTACAAATTCCAGTGGCTTCGCAAAGGCGATGAAGTGAAGGTAAATAAAAGATACTTGGTTGAATTTTCCATTAGCAAGAATTATAAAGATGCTGTAGTTTGTGACATAGTGCCTATGGATGCATATCATTTGTTGCTTGGTAGACCTTGGTAGTATGATAGAAAGACTAAGCATGAAGGTTTCAAAAATACTTATTCTTTTGAAAAGGATGGAGTTAAGGTCCTTTTGGTTCCATTGAAAATGGTTCATGTTCCTAAACCTTCTTTTGGGGAGGGAACTAATTTGTCAACCAGATCTGGGGTTGAGAAAGCATTGATGGAGAATGGTGAAGCCTTTGCAATTGTGGTAAGGGAAGAGAAAGAACCAACATAAATTCCCCCTTCTTTGATTCCATTCCTCATGGAATTTAGTGATGTTGTTCCAGAGGAAATTCCCCATGGCCTTCCACCTATGAGAGATATGCAGCATTACATTGATCTTGTACCAGGATCTGTGTTGCCTAACAAACCAGCCTATCGATTGAACCTTAAGGAGCATGAAGTATTACAGAGACAAATTGAAGAGTTGATCGAAAAGGGGCTTGTTAGAGAGGGCATGAGTCCTTGTGTTGTTCCGACACTCCTTGTTCCCAAAAAAGATGGCTCTTGGCGTATGTGCATTGATAGTAGAGCAATGAATAAGATCACCATCAGATATCGCTTTCCTATTCCGCGATTAGGTGATCTTCTTGACCAGATTTATGGAGCTGTTATTTTCTCAAAAATTGATCTTCGCAGCGGTTATTACAAAATCAGAATGAGGTCGGGAGACAAGTGGAAAATAGCATTCAAGACTAGAGAGGGACTGTATGAATGGATTGTGATGCCTTTTGGGCTCTCTAATGCTCCTAGCACTTTTATACGACTGATGAATCATGTGTTTAAGCCTTTCCTTGGGCTTTTTGTTGTTGTGTATTTCGATGACATTCTGATTTACAACAAAACTCAACGAGATCATATGGAGCACCTTTATCAAGTGTTTCAAACTCTTCGAAAAGAGACAGTGCTGATACTTCTAGATTGTAGCAAGCTTTTTGAAGTTGATTGTGATGCGTCCAGAGTGGGAATTGGTGTTGTGCTCAGCCAAGAAGGTAAGTCTATTGCCTTTTTTTGTGAGAAGCTGAATGAGAGTCGTAGGAAGTATTCTACCTATGATAAGGAATTTTATGCTATTATTCATGCTTTGGATCATTCGAGTCACTATCTCCTCCCAAATGAGTTTTTGTTGCATTCCGATCATAAAACTTTGAAGTATTTGAATAGCCAACAGAAACTTAACAGCTGGCATGCAAGTTGGGTTGAATTCCTTCAATCTTATTCTTTTTCTATCAAGCATAAATCTGGAAAGTTAAATCAAGTAGCTGACGCATTAAGTAGAAGACATTCTTTGCTTAGCACTATGGAGGTGCAAGTATTGGGTTCTGAAGTGCTCAATGAATTGTACAAGAATGATCCTGACTTTGGAAATGTGTGGGAAATTGTTCTAAGGGTTCATTCAATCCTTTCTTGGTGCAAGAAAGTTTTCTTTTCAAGTTCAACACATTGGGGAGAATGCTTATAAGATTGAGCTACCTTGTGCTTATGGAGTTTCTACAACCTTTAATGTCTCAGATCTTTCTCCTTACTTTGAGGATCAAGAAGACCAAGTGGACTTGGGGGCAAGTCTTCATCAACCGGGGGAGTCTGACACAGGTGTGTCCAACAAACCTTTAACCTAACAAATAAGGCCTTATGAAATGGGTATGTCCAACCTAACATGGGCCTGCCCAACAAAAAATAACAAAATCTCTTATCAACTAAGCAAGGTGCAAGGTCCAAGCCCAAAGTTGAAGAAGATTCGGATGCAATAGCTTATTAGATTTAGGCCCATCATAACAGGCCCAAACAATCTGCTTTTTGAGACTTTCTTAAGCCTAAATTGAAGTTCAAGATGTCATATTTCCAACCCAACAAGTTTCAGCCCATTTGGAGATGTGTGGAAGAAGATATAACCATTTGAATTATGCCAGTTGGGTCCTCCTGAAATTCCAGGATTGTATTCTTCTTTTGGCCTTTTCCTTGATTCCTTGCATGTTTTAGGGATTGTCTCCTTCCTTGTTTTAGGGATTGTTTCATTGCATGTTTTATGGATTGTTTCCTTGCATGTTTTAGGGATTGTTTGCTTGCATGTTTTATGCCTTGTTTTCTTGCTTGTCCTAAGCTTAGAGGGTTGTTCTAAGCTCTATAAATACTTGTATTTGTAAGTTGAAAAATCAAACTTGAGTTTATGAATTGAAATCAGCCTTTGGCTTTTAGAAGAGAGTTTTCTCCTTCTTGTAATTCATTTTATTGTTTGTTTGTTTAGTTTCCATCAATTCTATTTAAATCCGGTATCACTGTTACTCTCGATCGCAGGTCTCATGTGCTCAATCACAGCAGCAGATTTCAGCTTTTTCCTATTTTTGCTCTTTAAGCCAGATAATTCCATAATGCTCCAAAAACCTAGAAAAACATAGAAAACACATAAAGGATAAAATAGGATTGTTGGTGTTTGTCTAAGGTTTAAACAAGGTTTGAAAAGGTTCAGCATCAGGCCTTGGCACCTCAGCACACTAAGTGTGCGCCTCAGCGCACAGCATGTACAAAGGGTTCAGCATCAGGTCGCACCGTGGCATAGCCTTCCCAAACGCGGCGCCCAACAAGGAGGAGGTGTGCACCATGGCTCAGCCTCACCCAGGCCGCGGTGCCTAGAAGATGAAGGATGTGTGCCCTTCCCTAGGCCGCGGCCTGCCCTGTTCTAGGCCGCGGCACCAGGCACCTGGGCATCTGGGATTCATTACAACTCACTCTAGACTTGGGTGTTTGGAAGATCACCACCTGGGCATCTCAAGGTGATTTTCCAACAGTGGTATCAGAGCTGTGGTCTAAGAACAGCGGGTATCGGAGCTGGAACAGAAGGTATCAGAGCAGGACTCCAAGAATCAAAGGTCAACTTCTTGGGTGATTCAATAACGATGCTGGGATCAAGATCTGATCGTGTTCTTGAGGGTGATTTAAGAACGATATTGAGATCAATCTTTGATCAAGTTCTTATGATTTAGAAGTTTGGGAAAGCAATTGTGGGTGTTGTATAAATCTGGGATTTTCTCCACAAGATGGCTTCAAATTTCATTGTTGAGAAGTTTGATGGAAATGGAGACTTTACCCTTTGGAAGCGAAAGATCAAGGTTGTTCTTATGCAACAGAAGGTGAACTTGGCTATTGGAGAAGATGATGCTTTTCCAGCAAGTATCACGGAGGACCAGCGGATTGAGATGAAGAAGATGGCATACAACACCATTTTCTTACATATGTCAGATAGCGTGACAAGGGAGTGCGGAGACTCGGAAGGTCCTGCTGTCATATGGAAGAAACTAGATGAGTTGTTTCTTACTAAAACTCTCCCTAATAAAATTTATCTTCTTAAAAGAATCTTTGCTTTTAAAATGGATCCTAATAAAAAGTTGCAAGATAATCTTGATGTGTTTAATAAGCTAGTTCAAGATTTGAATAACATTCTCGGATGGACAATTGGCTGTTATTTTGTTGAATTCTCTTCCTGGTTATTTTGATAATTTGATTAATGCAATTGAATATGGAAGAGATACTTTAACCAATGAGATTGTAATCAATGTCATAAGGGCTCATGATTTCAAATCCAAGATGTGGGAAGCATCAAGTGGAGAAGGGTTGTTCGTTAGAGGAAGGCCAGCAACTCAGAATGGCAGTAGCATTCATGGCAACTACCGAGAGAAATCAAGAGGTAGAGGGCAGAGCCATGGGAGATCTCATTCTAAACCGAGATTTGGAGGAAAGAGATGCTTCTACTGCAACAAGGAGGGACATTTCAGGAAAGATTGTAAGAAGAAAATGTAGGATGAGAGAGGAAGAAGCTATACCAAAAATGGAGAGGCTTCGGTTGCCAAAGGAGAATAGCAAGATGATGTTCTTGTTGTGTGCTCAAATGTGAGCAAGAGGCAAGGCAGCGAGAAATGGATCCTGGGTTCCGGGTGCACTTATCACATGTGCCCTCACAAGGATTGGTTCAAGAATTTCCAGGAAGCCAATGATGCAAAGGTTTTCTTGGGGAATGACACTTCTTTCCAATTGAGGGGGATAGGAGACATCCAATTGAGGATGTTTGATGAAGTTACAAGGCTACTGCGAAATGTGAGATATCTTCCATATTTGAAAAGGAATTTGATCTCATTGGGACAGCTGGATTCCATGGAGTATACATACAAGGCAGAAGGAAGAAAGATCAAGGTAACCAAGGGATCTTTGATAGTGATCAAAGCGGCAATAAAAGATGGACTCTATGAGATGATCAGAGAGACAGAAATCAATGATCAAGCAGCAAGCTAGAAGGCTGAGATGGATAAGTAGCCCTTTGGCACACTCGTTTGGGACATGTGAGCGAAAAAGGCCTGCAAAGTCTCAGTAAGAATGGTCTACTTGGTGGTGACAAAGTAGAGAAATTGGATTTCTGCGAGTGTTGCGTTCATGGGAAGCAACACCAGGTCAGCTTCAACACCGAATAGCACAAGTCTAAGGAAATTCTTGACTACATTCATTCGGACCTTTGGGGACCAGCAAGAACACCAACACATGGAGGTAACTTTTACTCTCTATCTTTAATTGATGATTATTCAAGAAAGGTTTGGGTTTATTAGCTTAAAAATAAATCATATACTTTGAATAAATTTATGGTGTGGAAAAAGTTGCTAGAAACTCAAACGGGTAGGGTAGTTAAGGCTTTACGAACCGATAATAGCTTACAATTTTGCAATAAGGATTTTGATAAATTCTGTGAGTTAAATGGCATTCTAAGATATAGAACAGTTGTAAAAACACCTCAACAAAATGGAGTTGCTGAGAGGATGAATAGGACCCTTATGGAAAAGATTAGGTGCATGTTAATAGGATCCGGATTACCAAAATATTTTTGGGGGGAAGCTGTGTCTACTGCTACATACTTGATAAATAGATCACCCTCTAGAGCTTTAGAGCTCAAGACTCCCATGGAAAAGTGGAGTGGGAAACCCCCTGAGTTGAGCAACCTTAGGACTTTTGGGTGTGTTGCATTTGCACATCAAAAGGATGATAAACTTAACCCAAGGTCTAGAAAATGTGTATTTCTAGGGTATGGTGATGGGGCTAAGGGGTATTGATTACGCTCAAACTAACATGCGGTTATTGTGTATAGCTGAGGTGTCGATCCCACGAGCAAAAGCGAACTACAAGAGAAGATGTAAACTTTAATATGTAACGATAAAATCCAAATGAGTAAATCTGAGTTTGATAATGAAATAGTGTGAAGGAGTTGTGTAATTATAATGAAGAATATAAATAAGAAACAACAAGGTTCCGAGAATCCTCTCTAGGTTTGTTGCCTTATTCCACTCTCGATTCAGTTCTTTTTATCTCGATTGGTAGTTTCACATCCCAAACAAGCAATTGGTGTATATTCAATCAAAGCACATGAAAACCCTAATGTAATTGCTATGAAGTACTCTTTGATTTCGATTCAAGCACACATGACCTATCCTATAGATTTATCAAGAAACGACAATATATCTCAACGACAATATCGTAGAAATGGACAAATCTAAAAGATAAATCTACCATAATCAATCACATCCAAACAACTTGACATGAGAAGAGCTTGACTAGACTTATATAGAGGAGAATGGTGCAATCACCGGATTAAGAAAATCTAAGATAAGAAGAATATAAATTGCAGCTGTCACATGAACCTAAATTCTTCTTGTTTAATCAAAGAGTAACTCATAAACAATGTTTTAACAATAAATCCTTACAACTGAACCAAGAATGAAAATAAGAACAACTACACCTAGAGATTCATCCCTTTGCCTTACTTGGAGATTAGTTGGCCATGGGGATCATGCTTGAACACCGTAATGTCGAGCTCTCTTTTCCATTCTCAGTCTTCATGGATGCCCATTTATCAAACCCCAAGTGATCTATTTATAATACAAAAGGTCCTATGGTATTTTTGGGTCTAAATTATCATTAAAACCCTAATTAGGAAACATGTATGCGCCACGGCTCACACTTATCCAGGTCGCGGCTCAGCCTGACCCTAACTTTCTTCAACTTTCTGGAGGTCGCGGCCCAGATTGATCCAGGCCGCGGCGCACACTAATGTCTTCCTTGCTCTTTTGAGTTTGGTTCTGGAGGCCGAGGCTTTAGACTTTTCAGGCCGCAGCGCACACTGATGGTCTTCTTGATTTCTCTTCATTTTGTCCTTCCGCGATCATGCCTCCACTCCGGTATGCATTGAATCGTCGTGCTTCAAGCTATGATAGCTTTCCATCTCTTTTGAACTCAAAGTACCTGAAAATGCACCGAAATAAGTCAATTATCCAAGAATGACACTTTAGCATTGTTAAGGATAAATGTGTAATTCAACCCTAGATCAACCCTAAAATGCTAACAAATAGTACTTATTAAGATGCACTTTACGACTCTCATCATAACTCCCAACTAGCTTATTGCTAGTCCCTAGCAATGCAAGCGAAAACAAGACAATATGAAATGAATTCTATAGTAGAAATCAAAACAAAGTAAAGCAACACTAGTGTTAATCCAAGAGTAATTCAACTTTTTGTCTCAAAAATCGAACATAACACACAGCACATAGAATCATTAAATATCACCCAAGTCCAAAAGTAATCCAAACATCAATCTTAAAATTGTTATCGACTCTTAACATCCATCTTACCACAATCCATTAATTCGAACACCCAAATGATTTTATGCACAACATTCATGAATACAAGTCTTGGCCTCTAAAAATATATTAATTTGCGTGACATCAATCACAAAAACAAACTCCATAGGCTCACTTTTCAAATCACTCTCCACCAATGTAGAAAAATCACACTACATCGGATCAATAGATCTTTAATAAGCTTGTAACGTTAGGCTAAGGTAAAGGTCAAGAAAGAACAGGAAGGATTAAACAAGTAAAAGAACTCAGTCTCTTAAGTTAAACACAACCACTTTAAGCACTAGATAACTTTACTTCAATACCCAACTCTTTCAACCATTTTTCGAGCACTTCTCCCAATAAATCACCACTTTTTTTTTCTTTTCTTCTTTCTTTGCCATAATTCACTTCTTTTTTCTTTTTTTTTATTTCAGCACATAACCTTTCACCTCCTTTTTTCATTTTTTTACTCTTTTCCATAACCCCCAACTTATCTCCTTTAATGTACTTGGGTTATAGTAGTAATATATTTTTTATGCATATTTCCATCCTTACTCCTCTTGAGTGCTTCTCAACAAATGTGTATAACTAAGTTCTTTTAGAAGAAATGTAAGGATAAAATATTTTTTGGCTCATAAAGGTAAGTAAATGGGTTATCGAAATAAACAAGGCTCAAATAGGTGACTAGCGATAGATATAGCAAGAGTAAGTTGGAAAGGCTCAAACGGTCCAAAAAAAATGGCCTACATCATATCCTAAGTAATGTGCATTCTAGGATTTCGCCTCAAGTGATTATCAAATAAGTTCTAGACTTTGTCGAAACCGCAAAAGTATTCACAAAACAATCGCACATAAAACTTCTCTAAATGTTTTAGACTAATCATGCAATCTTACCGTAAACCAGAGTCTCAAACCAAATGAAGATTGACACTTAAATTATTCTCAAACCGAAGCAAGATTTAACTTCTTCTAAACACTATATATTATCTCAATTAGGCTCATATCATTGACATGTGAATTAACTCCAAGGTTAACACAAAGCATGCTAATACAAATGTATTAAAACAAAACAAACGGAAAAAAGGGAAAGTGACACCAAACAATTCAATGGTATGCAATAAGAAATGTGTTTCCTCCACCCCCAACTTAAGATAGGTATTGTCCTCAATGTAAAAGCAAAAGTTAAGGAAACTCCATTTTTAACGAAAGGTGCGTGGAGTCGAAAATTATGCACGACCAATTGAACTGACGGGCTATGGTTGATTGGTCCTCAAGATCTAAGGGTGGATATTAACCTTCAATATTGATCAAGAAGTTGGTGCACTATATAAAAGGTCACCTAGCTTCAAATCAAAACATATAAGTGTGTGACATACAAGTGATCATTATACAAGATAATTCAAGTGCAAGTGTGAAAGTGCAAAGACACAAAACACAGGAGAGGCACTAGAATAGATCTAAAAAGAGAGGCTGGTTGTAAAGAGAAAGTAGCATAGATTGGGTAGAAGGCTTTGTAATAGTTCTTATCACTTTTTTTCTTCTCTTCTTTGGTTCTTCAAGAACTTTAAATTTTTTAAGGGGTGTTGCTATATTTGCAAGAACTCATTAATTTAGTGCAGAGAGTTCAGAGGAACTCACGGGGACGTAGGCTATTACCGAACCTCAATAACAAATGTTGTGTTCTTTCTTTTCTTTGGTTTCTGTTTTTGTTTCTGATTCATTACAAGTCACTTTAGACTTGGGTGTTTAAAAGATATCTGGGCATCTCAAGGTGATTTCCCAACATAATGAAATAACACAAACTAAAAGCTTAACAAATATAAATTAAGGCTTATCATGTCCTTTACTGCTAAAAAAGTATGTAGCAAAAGCATGACTGAAGTCCTTAAAAGAACCTATACCTCCTGGTTTGAAATGAGAGTACCATGTGCTAGCGGCCTTCTCGAGCGTCAAAGGAAAGACCCGACAAAGTACTGCATCTAGGTGACAATGCAACATCATGGTAGTCTTATAACTCTGAAGGTGATTCATGGGATCAGTTATGTCGTTGTAGGCCTTGATAATGGGCATCCTGAAATGCTGTGGAAGATGGGCGTCAAGAATGTCCTAAGTGAATGGAGGATCTTTGGAGTTGAGCTAGTCTAGGATATTGTTACCTCGCCCCTTGAATGCTTTTCTTATTCTTTGGTCCATTTCTTCGAGCCTACGATCCAAGTCAGCATGGTTTTTAGTAGTGAAGAAGTCTCAAGATTTTGTTTTTAGATATGGGGTAAATCTGGTGGTAGACTGATTGCGAGCTTAATGATTGAGATTATTATGCCTCACAAATTGAGGGCTTTGTAGGGATGGCGGAGGGGGGTTAGCTTGTTCCCCGAGTTTTGCTACAAGACTGGCCACGAGCTGTGTAAGCTCTAATAACTGCCTTTGGGTAATGAGAGCCCTCAGGTTCTGAATGGTTGGAGCATCTTGACCTAGAAGGACTTGAACGTCCAATTTTGTTGGAGCTTTGTTGATGGGTTGTCTTGACTAGGAATGATGATCTTGTTGAGATTGTCTGTCAGATGGACCATTGGGATTCTGGCCAGAGGTGGCATGTTTCTAGATGGCAGGGAGTTTGGAGCCAGCGCTTTGGCTGCAACTAGTGGCTCCGATAGTGTTTTTGGCAGTGTTCTTGGGCGACATCGTAACAGATGAGTTCTTTCTTCTTCACAGAAAAGAAGTTTCCTACAAACGGCACCAATCTGTTGATGCGAAAAATATTCCTAGAACATGAACAGTTAAGGAACGGAACCTGCGCACACAAAGACCAGAGAAAACCTAAGGAGTTGGAGGAGGACCAGAAATGTTGTACCTCCAGTAGGACTCTCTGATGTAGTTAGAAGAAGGCTTAAAAAATGAAAGTTTTAGAAAGTAGATAGAGTATTTTTATGTGTGTGCCTTTTAATGGTGAGAGCCCCCTTATATAGTGTGGGAGATGGAATCCTGATAAGAACATAATTGTTGATAGGATTAAATTTTGAGTATCTTGATAGGATTAGGACTTGTCTAAAGATAAGACTGAGTTTATCCATGGGCTAGAATGTCACAGTAGAATTAACGTTCTGGTATGAAATTATTGTTACGCCTTTTTTCCATGTGTCCTTATTTGATTAGTCGCTTGTTTTTTTTCGAAATTATCTTTTTGCTCTTGTAGGGTGCTACATGTCATTAATTCATTGGATGAGGAATTTTTCCCTACATTAACTTAGATTCAGTTGATGATGATGTGTCAGCAAATAATTTTCCATACAACCTTTCTCAATTTTTTATTTTTTAATTGATAAATAATAAACAATAGTTGACACACTAATTTTTTTAAAATGATGCTCATATTTTTATTTTTTCTTGGAAAAGCTTATAAGAAATATTTTTTTTACGATCATCACTGAATGTATGAAAATTATAACATTGCATTTTTTGTCGATATTATATCTTTGTTGGCGTGTTTGGTAAAGTACATAAACACTAACCTTGTTAATCGTTTGTTGTTATGCGTGTGCCAACTGCCAACACATTGACATGCATGGTGACGAATGCTAAGTTGGACCAGAGTATTTCGAATTAGATCTTATCACAAGTGCAAAGTGATATTATCCACGCCAAGAACTAACAAATTGATGGATCAAGAAGACTTTCAAGATCGTCTAGAAGCAGATTTATGTGAGACCGCGACCCGTTGCTTATATTGAAGCAAGAACCTTGGTATAATGAAGACGCCACAATCAATTATGGAAGGATTGATTGATAAGTCGAAGATAAATGCCACAGAAACTCTGATAAGTTCAGAAGTTCTAAAAGAACCAAAGAGAAATTTTTCTCCAAAAGTATGAATCAAATCTGAATTGTCTTATTCCAAAAGCTAAGGGCTATTTAAATACATGAGAATTCGTAACCAATTAGAAAAAAGGAAAACTAAGAAATAGGAAATAAACCTAAACAAAATTCTAGTAGGAATAGAAAACTACGAAATAGGAAATAAACCTAAATAGAATTCTGTTAACCTAAAATCCAAATAAAGAAAGTACCTAAACTGGCATGCAAGCCTTATAATGCAACAATTAAATTCAGAAGGAAACAATTAAGAAAATGTGCAAGGTGCAAGCCCAAAGTGGAAGAAGATTCGGATGCAACAGCCTGCTGGATTTAGGCCCATCATAACAGACCCAGAAAATATCATTTTTGGAACTTTCTTAGGTCTAAATTGAAGTTCAAGACATCATCTTTCCATCCCAACAAGTTTCAGCCCATTTGGAGTTGCGGGCAAGAAGATATGACCATTTTAATTCTGGTCGTTGGGTCCTCCCGAAATTCCAAAGTGGAAGTTCCCTTGGATAATGGAAACACATCCTTGTGGATCATGTATAGCATCATCCTTGGACCCCCAAAGATGGTTCTTAACCCAAATATGTTGAATAAGCCAATTGAGAGTTTTCTTGAACCATTTAGGTCGGGCCCTTATAACTGGACCAATTGGAACTTGAATAAACCGTTTAGCTCGGGCCCTTGTAACTTGACCAATTGAAACTTGAATAGGATCCATCTCCTATTTGTTAGCCGTGTCCTCATCAGAAACCCATCCTTGTAGATCATGTATAACATCATCCTTGGGCCCCCAAAGATGGTTCTTAGCCCAAATGTGTTGAATAAGCCAATTGAGAGTTTTCTTGAACTGTTTAGCTCGGGCCCTTATAACTAGACCAATTGGAACTTGAATAAACCGTTTAGTTCGGGCCTTTGTAACTTGACCAATTGGAACTTGAATAGGATTTGTCTCCCATTTGTTAGTCGTGTCCTCATCATTCCCCTCCTCTTGAAAAGGATTTGTCCTCAAATCATCACCTACATCAAAAGGGTGTAAATCAGAAACATTGAAAGTGGTATTAACATTGTACTCACTTGGTAAATCCAATTTGTATGCATTGTTATTGATGTGCTCAAGGACTTGAAAATTAGCCTTAGTTAATTTTTCTTTGATCAATTGGAACTCCTTCTCTTGCTCGTCTCCCCATTTGAATATAACATTCTTCTTGATGACTTCGATAAGCGGTGTAGCAATACTGCTAAAGTCTTTCATGAACCTTTTGTAAAAACTAGCAAGTCCACGAAAACTACGAACTTGAACTACACTCGTGGGACTTGGCCATGGTAAGCCATGTGGAATCTCCTCGGGAAATGTATCATCAAACTCCTGTAAAAGAGAAACAATAAAACTACGCAAAGATGAGTCAAATTGGTTAGTGTTTAACGCCTCTTTGTACAAAAGTACAATCATTAGCTGATTTAAAATCATCGCTCTTTTTATTTCACTCATTCTTGCATAGAAATTTGTTTTTCTCTCAATGGCCGAATCAGCTCTCTTATGTTCTATCTCATTTTTTCCAGCCTCTCTCATTTTCTCTTTCTGGTTTTTATTCGTTCTCTTTTTCTCACTCTCTTTCATTTGCTCACTCTCTTTTTGTAACCTCACTTGATCTTCATATACCTGCTTTGGTATCAAAGGAACTAGGGTGATTGTTCTTTGATTTCTTACAAATGAATATTTGTTGGTGAAGCCATCATGCTTAACACGCTGATTGAATTGCCATGGTCGGCCTAGTAACAAGTGTCCAGCTTGCATCGGAATTACATCACACAAAACTTCATCTTCATATTTTCCAATACGAAAGAAAACTAACACCTGTTTGTTCACCCTCAGTTCACCACTATTATTGAGCCATTGTAACTTGTAAGGTCGAGGATGTTTAATCGTTGGCAGCCCTAATTTCTCAACCATTGTAGTGCTAGCAACGTTAGTACAACTACCTCCATCAATGATCATACTACATACCTTGTTTTGCACGTGGCATCTAGTATGAAAGATATTTTCTCGCTGCACTTCGTAATCTTCTTTGATTTGCACGCTTAAAGCTCTCTTTGCAACCAACAATTCTCCTTGGGCATTGTATTCCTCATCACTCGCATCCTCCAATGGTGGCATAGATTCGGTATCTTCTTCGCCCTTGGTTTCAATTTCACCATTATCTCGCAATACAATAACTCTTTTGTTCAAACATTGGCTTGCTATGTGACCCCTGCCTTGGCATTTAAAATACTTAATATCACGATTTCTAGTGGTGGAAGAGTCAGTTTTACTTTGATTTCCATGGCTGGTACTCTCTTATTTTTGCTCGATTTTTGGGCTTGGTCGTGGCTTGCTTCAAAAAATTTGGCCTCCAAGATGAACCCGAGTTAGGGTATTGTCGTGTATTGTTGCCCCTACTCTTGAGTTGGTTCTCAATTTTGACAGCCATGTGCACCATATCTTCCAACTCCACATAATGATACAACTCCACCGAATTAGCACTTTCCAGGTTCAAACTAGCCAAGAACCTAGCCATAGTAGCCTCTCGATCCTCCTCTACATTTGCTCGGATCATAGCTACTTCCATCTCTTTATAATAATCCTCCACACTCTGACTACCTTGTGTAAGACTTTGCAATTTTTGGTACAACTCACGATAGTAATGGCTTGGAACAAACCGTTTCCTTATCATGGTTTTCATCTCCTCCCAAGTCTCTATTGGACACTCTCTATTTCTCCTCCTGTTTAACACTAGCTGATCCCACCAAATAATCACGTAGTCAAAAAATTCAATAGCTGCAAGTTTAACCTTTTTAAGCTCGGAATAATTATGACAATCAAACACTAATTCTATCTTCTTCTCCCACTCAAGGTAAGCTTCAGGATCGTTTTTGCCTTGAAACGATGGAATCTTCATCTTAATACTAACCAAGTTATTGTCTTCCCGATTCCTAGCTTCTCTACCTCGACCACCAAATCTCCTATGGCTAACAACTGATTCTCGATCATCTTCTTCATCAAATCCATTCCCATAATACTCTTCATCTTCAACTCTCTCTCCCCTAGGTTGAACTCTCTCCCTCCTACACATATTCGGAGTGTTTTGTTGCTGCCCCACACATGCATTCTCTACCTGATTTATCCGCTCATGAACTTGTTCCATCTCCATTCTCAATACTCTTCTCATCTCACCCATTAAAGCCTCCATGAGCAACTTCGGATCACCCTCTCCCAATGTATCTCCGGAATTATTTTTGTTCTTGTCGTTTGACATATTTGCTGCAAAAACAACGTTAGAAAAACAAAAGGACCTCACACACTCCCTCACATGTTTCACTCAAAGAATGAGTCACTTAATTTCACTGGTGTTTTCACACAAAATTCAGATTGGCTTTTCCCCTCTTATGTGCTCGCCACTCTTGCCTTTTTCCACTCGTAATAATCCTCTATAGGTTCTTATCAAACTAACCGAACAAGTATCAAAGTTTCTAGCAACAATTCACCAATAACTCACAAATAAATTCACATTTAAAGGCTAATTTAAAGGCTAGAATACAAGGAAACAAAGATGAGAAATTGAAAGAAGAATTGAAAGGATTGAATCTAAATATTACACACTTTCTTTTTTTTCACGTTTTTTTCCCTAAACTGGAAATTTGTTCTTCTTTTTTTTCAATTTCATTTTTTTTCACCTTTTTTTATTTTTTTATTTTTTATGAATCAAAATAAAAGATAAGCAAACCTGCAACTAGAAGGCTCTGATACCAACTGATATGATCCACGCCAAGAACTAAGAAATTAATATATCAAGAAGACTTCCAAGATCGTCTAGAAGTAGATTTATATGAGACCGCGACCCATTGCTTATATTGAAGCAAGAACCTTGGTATAATGAAGATACCACAATCAATTATGGAAGGATTGATTGATAAATCGAAGATGAACGCCACGGAAACTCCGATAAGTTCAAAAGTTCTAAAAGAACTAAAGAGAAATTTCTCTCCAAAAGTATGAATCAAATCTGAATTTTCTTATTCCAAAAGCCAATGGCTATTTAAATACATGAGAATTCGTATCCAATTAGAAAAAGGAAGACTAAGAAATAGGAAATAAACCTAAACAAAATTCTGGTAGGAATAGGAAACTACGAAATAGGAAATAAACCTAAATAGAATTCTGTTAATCTAAAATCCAAATAAAGAAAGTATCTAACCTGGCATGCAAGCCTTATAATGCAACAATTAAATTCAGAAGGAAACAATTAAGAAAATGTGCAAGGTGCAAGCCCAAAGTGGAAGAAGATTCGGATGCAACAGCCTGCGCGATTTAGGCCCATCATAATAGGCCCAGACGATATCCTTTTTGGAATTTTCTTAGATTTAAATTGAAGTTCAAGACATCATCTTTCCATCCCAATAAGTTTCAGCCCATTTGGAGTTGCGGGTAAGAAGATATGACCATTTTAATTATGGTCATTGGGTC
Organism: Bretschneidera sinensis; assembly: GCA_023935145.1. NCBI lineage: Eukaryota > Viridiplantae > Streptophyta > Magnoliopsida > Brassicales > Akaniaceae > Bretschneidera > Bretschneidera sinensis. The sequence goes on along the minus strand of CM043701.1, from coordinate 35,740,757 downwards.
CTCCCGAAATTCCAAAGTGGAAGTTCCCTTGGATCATGGAAACCCATCCTTGTGGATCATATATAGCATCATCCTTGGGCCCCCAAAGATGGTTCTTAACCTAAATGTGTTGAATAAGCCAATTGAGAGTTTTCTTGAATCGTTTAGCTCGAGTCCTTATAACTGGACCAATTGGAACTTGAATAAACCGTTTAGCTTGGGCCCTTGTAACTTGACCAATTGGAACTTGAATAGAATCCGTCTCCCATTTGTTAGCCGTGTCCTCATCAGAAACCCATCCTTGTGGATCATGTAAAACATCATCCTTGGGCCCCCAAAGATGGTTCTTAGCCCAAATGTGTTGAATAAGCCAATTGAGAGTTTTCTTGAACCATTTAGCTCGGGCCCTTATAACTAGACCAATTGGAACTTGAATAAACCGTTTAGTTCGAGCCTTTATAACTTGACCAATTGGAACTTGAATAGGATCTGTCTCCCATTTGTTAGCTGTTTCCTCATCACTAAGTCAGCCTTATATATAAATATCTTTTTGCCCCTTCTCATGTGTGTATGAGTTTGTTTCTTGAATAAATTGCAAAATGAAATGAAATAAAAAAAATGGATTAAAAATTTCTCAATGACCATCATCATCACATATCGAAAAGATGTGCTTAAAGAAAGTTGCATATAAGTATCTTTTGCGGCTCTAAAAACTTAATACTCTTTTAGAGTTTATGTGTGCAACCGATCTTATATGTAACTATCTCATTTCCTCTGTGTTTGTTTCTTGAACCAATTAGCAAGAAACTTGTGTTTCTACGCATGTTTTAGCCTATAATACGTCATAATACTCATTGGTATTGATTAAAAAATATATTATAATGATGATGATGTTGGCAAATAATTTCCCATACTATCCTTCCCAAATTTTATTTTTTTCAATTGACAAATAATAAAAAAAAATGGCTGGCACATAATTTTTTTAAATGTAAATAAATGGAGAGTATATAATTATTTCAAGTTTTCAATAATTTGATGAAATAAATATGTATATTTTAGGCTTTCAGTGCAGTTGGTAGCAAGGTATGAAACAAAAAGATGTGTAAATGTATATACTCCTATTGTAAATAATATTAGGAATTTCTAGTCTATTGTAAATAGGAAAACTTAGTCCAATTAGAACACTCTAATATACCCTATTCCTATTAGGACACTCTTCTGTAAACACCTTATAAATATAAGTTTCTAATACTGCAATATTAAGCAGTCAGAATATATAAACCCAAAACTTCTATTTCAATCTGTTCATGGTATCAGAGCAATAAGATCCAAAAACCCTAAACACTTGTTTCTCTCTCTCTAAATCCAAAATCATGGAAAATACTGCTCCAATTAACTCTCCCTTCACCAAAATCCCCTACCCTGTTGTGGTCCCAAGTAGTATAACGGCTGACATCACCCATGTGCCTAGCGCCGCACATGACTCCTCAGTCCCCTATGTTCCATTAGCTGGTCCTAGCATAATCATGCCTACACCTATAGCCAGTCCTTCACTTGTTATGACAGCTGGTCCTTCACTTAGTTCCTCACTATCCCTCATTAATTCCCCAACTATCCACGTTTCCCTAATCTCCCTCTCTTCTGCACTCCTAGTATCACCCACCTGGTTAATATTAAACTCGATAATTCTAATTACATTCTTTGGCGCTCTCAATTTCTCCCAGTCTTTATAAGTTACGACCTGATCTGGTACGTTGATGGTACTTTCCCTATTCCCACCCAATATTATTATTCTAGTGATGGCACCATAACCCTTAACCCTACTTTCTCACCCTGGCTCTATACAGACCAATGCTTTCGTTTTTGGATTAATGTAACCCTTACTTCAGACATACTCCAAGACACCCATGATTGTACTTCTCGGGATGTCTGGCTGGCCTTAGAATAGCGTTACTTTGATCAATCTAATTTAAATGAGTTTGACCTTCACCTGAAGTTTCATCAGCATACCAAAGCTGGCAAATCTATTGAACAATATCTTCCGGACCTCAAAGCCATAGCTGATGCTCTTGCTACCATCAATTCACCTCTCTCCAATAAAGACCTCATCTCCTATGCTTTAGCAGGTCTGCCTACCCAGTATGAAAGCTTCATCACCATGGTCACCAACACAAATATCGCTCTTACCTTTGACAGTTTGTGCACTAAGCTACTCCTTTATGAACAACACTTGAAGCATCTTCAGGTCCCTTCTCAGTTTTTTGACCCTCCTATAGCCTTTGCCGCCGCCACCACCTCTAGTACTTCTCGTGGTCGTGGCACAGGTCATTCTAGTTATCAGGATCGTGGCCGGGGATGTGGCCATAATACTGGTCATGGTTTCTCCTCCCAGCATGGTTCAGGTACTAATCAACCCTCTCACTTTTCTCCTATATTTAATCGATCTGCTCGTATTTCTCCTTACAGTCTTGAAGGTTTATTGGGACCACATCCTGGCATATCCTCCACGTCATGTCAAATTGGTCACACCACCAGTCACCTTGCCTTAACTTGTCCTCATCGGTTCAATTATGATGTTGTCTCTCATGACTTGCCAAAATCTTACCATGTCACTTGGTGAGTCTAATGCCACTCAATGGTACCCTGATATGGTTGCCTCCGCTCACATGACTATACTTACTAATCTTACACCTTATTTTGGAAAAACCAAAATTTTGGTTAGTAACGGTCAATTGCTTGATATTAATAATGTCGGTTCTACTTTTTTATGTGGCTCTACCAAACCAATTCACCTTAAATATGTCCTGTGTGTCCCACAATTATCTCACAATTTACTTTCTGTTAAACGGTTATGTTCTGATAACCATTGTTCCGCTAACTTGGACGTATCTCATCTTGTTATTAAGGACAAGAGTGCGGGGAGAACTCTTCTTAAATCCTCCAGTAATAGTGACATCTACCCTCCTCCACTCAACTCAGTCATTCTCTCTCCTCTGGCACTAGTCCCTTGTCAAGTCTCTAGTGATGTTTGGCATCATCGACTTGGTCATTTAGGTCCCTAAGTATTTTCTCTTTTACAAACTCACAAGAATATTATTTCATTGTCTTATAAATATTCTGGTTTTTGTTCAAAATGTCAGTTAGGCAAGTCTGAACATTTACCTTTTGATTATGTTCAGCATTGTACTAACCAACCTTTGGCTTTAATACATTCTGATGTTCGGCAATCTCCTATTTTATCAAATTGGGGTTATCGATATTGTGTTATTTTTGTGGATGATTTTTCTTATTATTCTAGAATTTTTCCTATGCGTAAAAAATCTGAAGCCATTCAACACTTTTGTACCTTTAAAGCTCTTGTTGAAAATCAATTTTCTACAAAAATAAAACTTTTCAAAGTGATGGTGTTAAAGAATTTGATCAAACGACTTTCAAACAATTTTTTGCTCACCATGGTATTACTTTTCGCATGTCTTGCCCGGACACTCCTCAACAAAATGGTGTCGCTGAACGTAAGCATAGACACATTAGTGAAATGATACACACCCTCTTAATTCACTCATCTCTTCTTGAGTCATTTTGTGTAGATGTTACATACACTGCACTTTACATCATCAATCGTCTCCCTACTCCTGTTTTGCAAAATCAAGCCCCTTATACAAAATTGTTTTCTAAAATTCCTGATTACTCCTTAATAGGAACACTTTGTGTTACGTTTTTAATGCCTTTCCTACCCTATTTGGCTTTGTAATTCTCTTAACTTTGTTATTTTGAGCTTAGTTTCTTTTCTTAGTATTTAGAAAGCTTGTGAACGTGGGAATGGTAAAATAAGGTGCTAAAATGAGTTTTCCTAGTTACTTTAGGAAATCTAAGTGGATTAAGAAAATAGTCTTATCATTCTAAAAAAAAACTTTTCTAATTATAGAAACTTTCCTTATCTATTATTTTCTGATTTCTTTGTAGGGTTCCACCTCGGAATTATTTGGATGATGTGTCAAAACACAAGAGAATATTGGAGTCCATTAGTGACATAGGTATGTCCAACCTAACATGGGCTTGCACAACAAAAGATCACATAATCTCTTGTCAACTAAGCAAGGTGCAAGGTCCAAGCCCAAAGTGGAGGAAGATTCGGATGCAACAGCCTACTGGATTTTGGCCCATCATAACAGGCCCAAACAATATCATTTTTGAGACTTTCTTAGGTCAAAATTGAAGTTCAAGACGTCTTCTTTCCAGCCCAACAAGTTTCAGCTCATTTGGAGATGTGTGGAAGAAGATATGACCGTTTGAATTCTACTAGTTGGGTCCTCCTGAAATTTCGGGATTGTATTCCTCTTTCTTACTTTTGGCCATTCCTTGATTCTTTGCATGTTTTAGGGATTGTTTCCTTGCATGTTTTAGGGATTGTTTCCTTGCATGTTTCATGGCTTGTTTTTAGCATTGTTTTCTTGCTTTTCCTAAGCTTAGAGGGTTGTTCTAAGCTCTATAAATAGGGTGTTTGTAAGCTGAAAGAGATCATCTTTTCTCTTGGAACCATCTCTACTCAAAATTCAAGAAGCAAAAGGCTGAAACACTCCACCATTCCTTCTCCAATTGTGAGCACATTAGGACTTTTCCAAAATGTGTTCTCCTTCATCTATCATCATAGCCGTGAGGTTCATCACTATTAACATCTCAAGCTTCCTTGAGTGTGTTCAAGAAGTGTACCCCCTTACGGCTATTCTTTTTAATTGTTTCAGCCTTGGATTCTTATGTTAGATATTATTATTAATTTAATGAGTTGGTTAATTTTCAGATTTATTCTTTAATGTTTTTGAATTGTTCATGATATGTAGACATATTAATTCATCACATATGTTGAATTTTCAGTTCTGTTATATTGAAAACTTTGATATTGCAAATCATTGAAGCCATAATCGCACTTTCGATCACCTAATTGATCTGGAGTACGATTTAAAGTGGTAAAAGCTATGAACAATAGCCAATGTTCTGGAAATTGCATGTTCTTTATCCATGGACTTTTTCATAGGAATAAGGAACATGTTATTGAATCATAATTCCTTTTGATCTTAATGATTTGTTTAAGTAATTGTAAGGATGCGCTGAGTATTAACTTGATTGCTTAAACAAAATAACTAGCTGATGGACTTTTCCTAAGCTTAGTGATTATCTAAGAATGAATTTATAAAGTGCATGATCTCTTTAGGCTTGCACTTTGATTCAATTCTGATATGTGATTGAGGCACGAATTCGTTGTCTACATTGAAACAATTTGATTAGTCATTTAACAAACTTGATTTTCTGAATTGTGAGAGAAAATGATCAATTGTAAATAATTGTTCTTTAATTTCCTTAGTAAAATTAGTAAAAAGAAAAATCAGATCATGAAAACCCCCTAATCTTATGTAATGTTAATAGATGTAGATTTATATTTGTTTATAAACTGCTAATTAAACCAATCAAATCATTTATTATTATTTTTATGACTCTTTAGTATAGAGTACCCGCAATCCCCGGCCAATAACGATACCCTACTAATCACTTTACTACAATCTTCTGCAGGGTTTGTTGATGACCGAAATAAACGGTCTATCAAATGGCGCCGTTGCCGGGGATTGCAAAATCTCTATATTTTAGTGTCATTTAACTTGTTAATATTCTTCTTAGCATATAATATAACTTGTGTTTTACTTGATTGCAATTTTAGCATGTGACTTCCTTAAAACCATTTGTAACATTTGTAAGGGAAGCTATTATTATTTGTATTTCAAACTTTAACTTATATATTGATTCCTTTGCTTTTGTTATTTAGGTCGATGAATATCAGCAGTTAGTAGAAAGACTCAAGAACTTAGAAAACGTTTGGCTTTACTAAAAGAAGTTGCACTTTCTACAAATCAACCCCCACCTTACCAAGAAGGGAGGCTAGAGTCGGAGGAGTCAGATAATTTTTCACATCACTTGTCAGACGAGGAAGAAGACATACCTGACTTAGAAGACGCAAGTAAGGAAGACGAAGTACCAATGGCTGAAACTATTAGGCAAATGTCTTCTTCAACTGATGGGGGAGCTGCACCAACTTGTATTACTTATCCAGAACTAGCAGTTGGCAAGATAGCTGAGTTCGAACTGAAGAGTGGGTTCTTGCACCATTTGCCCAAATTCCATGGGCTTACTAACGAAGATCCTCACAAACATCTCAAGGAGTTCCAGTTTGTGTGTTCAAGTATGTGCCCACAAAATGCGGATCTCAACGTTCTGAAGCTAAACTCATTCCCTTTTTCACTTGAAGATAGGGCAAAGACTTGGTTGTTTGATCTACCCTCGGGTTACATCAACACATGGGAGAAGCTGATGACTGAGTTTCTGACTAAGTACTTCCCTGCCTCAAGGATTACTGTCTTGAGGAAGCAGATAACTGGAATTGAGCAAAGGAAGGAAGAGGCGTTCTATGCCTACTATGAGAGATTCAAGAGCTTAATTTCATCATGTCCTTCACATGGGATGAAAGAAGGGAATCTTCTCACTTACTTTTATGAAGGACTTCTCCCCCTCGAACGTCAATTGTTAGATGCTGCTGCCGGAGGTTCTTTTGTCGATAAGACACCTGATGTTGCTAAGGAGTTACTCGCCCAACATGCTCTTAATTATCAACAATACGAAGGAGTGTTAAACTCCACTCATGGGGTGAATGAGGTATCTTCTAACTCTGCTCTTGAGGAAAAAGTTAATAAAATGTCTACTCTTCTGTCTCAGGTACTGAACGTGAATGGAGCACAAGTACAACAAGTTGCTCAAATCTGTGGTGTGTGTTGTACTCAAGGGCATCCAACTGACCAATGTCCCCAACTGATCAACAATGGAGGATGGGAGTCTCTTAACGCTGTTAGGTTTCAAGGTAATCAAGGTGGACAAAGGTACAACCCTTTCTCTAACACATATAACCCTGGGCTTAGAGATCACCCCAATTTTCGTTGGGCCAACAATGATAATGTTCAGAACCCTCAAGGTCAAGGGCAAGTGTTTCCACGCCCTCCAGGTTTGTTTATGAGGCCTCAGGTACCTCAAAACTTTGTCCCTAATCCTATTGTACCTACAAATTCTGTTGCTTCTAATTATGATGAAATTTTAAAGTCACTTGCTCAAGGGCAACAGAATTTAACTACTGCTACTCAAGCTCTTGTTACAGGTCAACAGGCTCACACTAAGGATATTGCAGAGCTGAAGAAGCAATTAGGACAAGTGGTGGACTTCATGGGGAAGATAACGGAGAGTGGAAAATTGCATAGCAACACTGTTCCCAACCCAATTATCGAGCAAGCTAAAGTTGTTACCACAAGGAGTGTGATAGACCGTTTATTTCGGTCATCAACAAACCCTGCAGAAGATTGTAGTAAAGTGATTAGTAGGGTATCGTTATTGGCCGGGGATTGCGGGAAATGATTTGATTGGTTTAATTAGCAGTTTATAAACAAATATAAATCTACATCTATTAACATTACATAAGATTAGGGGGTTTTCATGATCTGATTTTTCTTTTTACTAATTTTACTAAGGAAATTAAAGAACAATTATTTACAATTGATCATTTTCTCTCACAGTTCAGAAAATCAAGTTTGTTAAATGACTAATCAAATTGTTTCAATGTAGACAACGAATTCGTGCCTCAATCACATATCAGAATTGAATCAAAGTGCAAGCCTAAAGAGATCATGCACTTTATAAATTCCTTCTTAGATAATCACTAAGCTTAGGAAAAGTCCATCAGCTAGTTATTTTGTTTAAGCAATCAAGTTAATACTCAGCGCATCCTTACAATTACTTAAACAAATCATTAAGATCAAAAGGAATTATGATTCAATAACATGTTCCTTATTCCTATGAAAAAGTCCATGGATAAAGAACATGCAATTTCCAGAACATTGGCTATTGTTCATAGCTTTTACCACTTTAAATCGTACTCCAGATCAATTAGGTGATCGAAAGTGCGATTATGGCTTCAATGATTTGCAATATCAAAGTTTTCAATATAACAGAACTGAAAATTCAACATATGTAATGAATTAATATGTCTACATATCATGAACAATTCAAAAACATTAAAGAATAAATCTGAAAATTAACCAACTCATTGAATTAATAATAATATCTAACATAAGAATCCAAGGCTGAAACAATTAAAAAGAATAGCCGTAAGGGGTACACTTCTTGAACACACTCAAGGAAGCTTGAGATGTTAATGGTGATGAACCTCACGGCTATGATGATAGATGAAGGAGAACACATTTTGGAAAAGTCCTAATGTGCTCACAATTGGAGAAGGAATGGTGGAGTGTTTCAGCCTTTTGCTTCTTGAATTTTGAGTAGAGATGGTTCCAAGAGAAAAGATGATCTCTTTCAGCTTACAAACACCCTATTTATAGAGCTTAGAACAACTCTCTAAGCTTAGGAAAAGCAAGAAAATAATGCTAAAAACAAGCCATGAAACATGCAAGGAAACAATCCCTAAAACATGCAAGGAAACAATCCCTAAAACATGCAAAGAATCAAGGAATGGCCAAAAGTAAGAAAGAGGAATACAATCCCGAAATTTCAGGAGGACCCAACTAGTAGAATTCAAACGGTCATATCTTCTTCCACACATCTCCAAATGAGCTGAAACTTGTTGGGCTGGAAAGAAGACGTCTTGAACTTCAATTTGGACCTAAGAAAGTCTCAAAAATGATATTGTTTGGGCCTGTTATGATGGGCCAAAATCCAGTAGGCTGTTGCATCCGAATCTTCCTCTACTTTGGGCTTGGACCTTGCACCTTACTTAGTTGACAAGAGATTATGTGATTTTTTTGTTTGGCAAGCCCATGTTAGGTTGGACATACCGATGTCACTAATGGACTCCAATATTCTCTTGTGTTTTGACACATCATCCAAATAATTCCAAGGTGGAACCCTACAAAGAAATCAGCAAATAATAGATAAGGAAAGTTTCCATAATTAGAAAAGTTTCTTAGAATGATAAGACTATTTTCTTAATCCACTTAGATTTCCTAAAGTAACTAGGAAAACTCATTTTAGCACCTTATTTTACCATTCCCACGTTCACAAGCTTTCTAAATACTAAGAAAAGAAACTAAGCTCAAAATAACAAAGTTAAGAGAATTACAAAGCCAAATAGGGTAGGAAAGGCATTAAAAACGTAACACAAAGTGTTCCTATCAAATTCCCCCACACTTAGCTTTGGCTAGTCCCTTAGCAAAACAACAGTATGTAATCTAGTAGAATCTCAAGAGAAACAACATAAACTAAATGACACTGATAGACCGTTTATTTCGGTCATCAACAAACCCTGCAGAAGATTGTAGTAAAGTGATTAGTAGGGTATCGTTATTGGCCGGGGATTGCGGGTACTCTATACTAAAGAGTCATAAAAATAATAAATGATTTGATTGGTTTAATTAGCAGTTTATAAACAAATATAAATCTACATCTATTAAAATTACACAAGATTAGGGGGTTTTCATGATCTGATTTTTCTTTTACTAACTTTACTAAGGAAATTAAAGAACAATTATTTACAATTGATCATTTTCTCTCACAATTCAGAAAATCAAGTTTGTTAAATGACTAATCAAATTGTTTCAATGTAGACAACGAATTCGTGCCTCAATCACATATCATAATTGAATCAAAGTGCAAGCCTAAAGAGATCATGCACTTTATAAATTCCTTCTTAGATAATCACTAAGCTTAGGAAAAGTCCATCAGCTAGTTATTTTGTTTAAGCAATCAAGTTAATACTCAGCGCATCCTTACAATTACTTAAACAAATCATTAAGATCAAAAGCAATTATGATTTAATAACATGTTCCTTATTCCTATGAAAAAGTCCATGGATAAAGAACATGCAATTTCCAGAACATTGGCTATTGTTCATAGCTTTTACCACTTTAAATCGTACTCCAGATCAATTAGGTGATCGAAAGTGCGATTATAGCTTCAATGATTTGCAATATCAAAGTTTTCAATATAACAGAACTGAAAATTCAACATATGTAATGAATTAATATGTCTACATATCATGAACAATTCAAAAACATTAAAGAATAAATCTGAAAATTAACAAACTCATTGAATTAATAATAATCTCTAACATAAGAATCCAAGGCTGAAACAATTAAAAAGAATAGCCGTAAGGGGTACACTTCTTGAACACACTCAAGGAAGCTTGAGATGTTAATGGTGATGAACCTCACGGCTATGATGATAGATGAAGGAGAACACATTTTGGAAAAGTCCTAATGTGCTCACAATTGGAGATGGAATGGTGGAGTGTTTCAGCCTTTTGCTTCTTGAATTTTGAGTAGAGATGGTTCCAAGAGAAAAGATGATCTCTTTCAGCTTACAAACACCCTATTTATAGAGCTTAGAACAACCCTCTAAGCTTAGGAAAAGCAAGAAAATAATGCTAAAAACAAGCCATGAAACATGCAAGGAAACAATCCCTAAAACATGCAAGGAAACAATCCCTAAAACATGCAAAGAATCAAGGAATGGCCAAAAGTAAGAAAGAGGAATACAATCCCGAAATTTCAGGAGGACCCAACTAGTAGAATTCAAACGGTCTTATCTTCTTCCACACATCTCCAAATGAGCTGAAACTTGTTGGGCTGGAAAGAAGACGTCTTGAACTTCAATTTGGACCTAAGAAAGTCTCAAAAATGATATTGTTTGGGCCTGTTATGATGGGCCAAAATCCAGTAGGCTGTTGCATCCGAATCTTCCTCTACTTTGGGCTTGGACCTTGCACCTTGCTTAGTTGACAAGAGATTATGTGATTTTTTGTTGGGCAAGCCCTGTTAGGTTGGACATACCCATGTCACTAATGGACTCCAATATTCTCTTGTGTTTTGACACATCATCCAAATAATTCCAAGGTGGAACCCTACAAAGAAATCAGCAAATAATAGATAAGGAAAGTTTCCATAATTAGAAAAGTTTCTTAGAATGATAAGACTATTTTCTTAATCCACTTAGATTTCCTAAAGTAACTAGGAAAACTCATTTTAGCGCCTTATTTTACCATTCCCACGTTCACAAGCTTTTTAAATACTAAGAAAAGAAACTAAGCTCAAAATAACAAAGTTAAGAGAATTGCAAAGCCAAATAGGGTAGGAAAGGCATTAAAAACGTAACACAAAGTGTTCCTATCAAATTCCCCCACACTTAGCTTTGGCTAGTCCCTTAGCAAAACAACAGTATGTAACCTAGTAGAATCTCAAGAGAAACAACATAAACTAAATGACACCACAATGACATAACACAAATTAAATGACTCTAATCCTTCCAACTTATGTCTCAGAGATCCCTTAGGCAATATGGCATAATAAAGTACGGAGAGCACAAGTTTACCTCAAATAAACAAGCTACGGAGTTATTAAGATTATATAACATTCGTACTTTGAGCGTGTGTGTGTGAATAATCAGCAAAGAATAAGTGTAATATGCCACCCTCGAGTTAATGCACAAATAGTATCAAATTTTACTTCTCACAATGCATCACTCTGGTTTTCACTCATTTAAATGTGGTGCTAGCTATACTAATTACTCAATCACTTGTGAAAACAGTTTAAACCATAGGCTTGCTTGTGCACCCACTCTCCACATCAAAAATAGAACATCAAAGGATCAGGAGGTCTTTGAAAGGGTTGTAATGGGGCTAAAGGGTCAAGGTTTCATAAGAAAGAAGAGAAAGGATGTCACAAAATTTCCTTAGAACTAGAAAGCATTCAATAACGTCATAAATAGATCATCATTATTAAGTACCACGTTTCCATCACAATAGGGTGGATTTAATCACTTTGGCTTTCAACTTGCTTTAAAGACTCATAATTCTCCCAATTCTTCAGAACTTGTATTTTTTTTGAAACACAACAATTTTTTTTTTTCCTATTACTCCTTTTATCTTTTTTTTTTTTGTTTTTTTGTTTTTTTTGTTTTTTTTTTTTTCCGAAACAACCACCTTAGAACCATATGAAATTCCCCCACACTTATGCTTTTCCACCATCTCCACATTACAAATCAATTATACAAGATCCAAGCTCCCTAGTTCTAAGGAAAAAGGGTAGGTAAAGTGTTTAAGTTCGTAAGGGTAAATGAATGTGGGTTAATGAAGAAAATAAGCTAATTCAGGCTCAAAATGGTATCTAGGGGTCAAATCATGATCAGGTTAAAGGCTATTTAGTCATGGTGGTAAAATCCTAATTTGCCTCCGTCTTCTCCAAATCTGAACATGTACGATCGTCTCAAGTGGTTTAAAAGCAAGTTCTAGAAAACATTATATTCACAAGATGCACTCAGAAGAGAATTTGAATTGATATGCATAATGAATCAATTATAAGGCTCAAAAAACTCACAAATATTGTGGGATTATGCAAGTATCATTCAATATGTCTCCATGCTTCACTCTAAGGCAACAGATTACTCAAATCAAGGCTAATGTGCATCAAAATTTCAATTTCCAAGTATGACTACAATATAAGCAAATTAACTCCATTTCTTGTTTTATCTTTAAAAGTATGCTCATACTCTTTAAAAACCATTAAGAATCAGTTTCATCATTGAGTTGGAAGAGGTCCTAAAACCTAAAAAGCAATGATATGACTCAAAAAGATGTAAATCCCTCTCCCACACTTAAATCGTACATTGTCCTCAATGTATATCAAAATAAGCATGTAATATAGAATATAAACATGGGTAAGGTATTTACGAAAATCACACAAAACAAATAACATATAAAGATCAACCAACGTAAATGGAAGAGAGAAAGAGAATGCAAATCTGTGTTAATGACTCCTCCACAGCTTCGGTTGAATTGGGTTGCCTCCCAAGCAGCGCTTTAATGTTTACAGTCTTTCAGCCTAGACTTTGTACCTCGTTTTTAGTCCTTTGTGAGTGGCACCTCTAGGAGGGGTACATCCTCCACAGTGTGCTCCTCAAAAGCCTCATAGTAAGGTTTCAAACGATGACCATTCACCTTGAATTCATTTCCAGTTTTGTCACTTTTTATCTGCATAGCACCATGAGGAAAAATATTAGTGACAATGAATGGACCCACCCATCTAGAACGTAACTTACCAGGAAAAAGTTTAAGTCTAGAATGGAAGAGAAGAACTTTTTGGCCCACAACAAAGGCCTTGCCACGGATCATCTTATCATGAAAAGCTCTAGTTTTCTCCTTGTAGATCCATGCACTATCATATGCCTCGTTTCTGATTTCCTCAAGTTCATTCAGTTGGAGTTTTCTATGTAAACCAGCCTCATCAATGTCCATGTTGAAAGACTTAACAGCCCACCATGCCCTATGCTCAAGCTCAACTGGTAAGTGACACGCTTTACCATAGACCAGTCTGAATGGAGACATCCCAATTGGCGTCTTATAAGCTGTCCTATAAGCCCAAAGTGCATCATCAAGTCTTTTGCTCCAATCCTTTCGTGTAGGGCCCACAGTCTTCTCCAAAATCCCCTTAATCTCACGATTTGAGACCTCTGCTTGTCCACTCGTCTGAGGATGATAAGGCGTTGCCACCTTATGAGTCACTTTGTACTTCTTGAGCAGGGCCTCAATTGTACGGTTGCAGAAGTGTAATCCACCATCACTAATAATCACACGAGGCATTCCAAACCTAGCAAATATGTTAGATCTCAAGAAATCTACAATAACTTTAGAGTCATTAGTTCTGGTGGCTTTAGCCTCCACCCACTTAGACACATAATCAACAGCCAAAAGAATGTAAAGAAACCCGTTAGATGAAGGAAACGGCCCCATGAAGTCAACGCCCCAAACATCGAAAATCTCAACAGTTATAATATGGGCCATGGGCATCTGATCCCTAGAGCCTAAATTACCTGTCCTCTGGCACCTGTCACAAGTCATGCAATACAAGTATGCATCCTTAAAAATAGAAGGCCATCAAAACCACAATCTAATACCTTACGGGCTGTCCTACGAGCACCAAAGTGTCCACCACAAGACTCAGAATTACAAAAGACAAGTATCGATTTATACTCAGATTCAGGGACACACCTCCTAATGATTTGATCACTACAATGTTTCCACAAATCAGGTTCATCCCATATGTAATGCCTAGCCATATGCTTAAGTTTTTCTTTATTAGAACGAGGTAAAGTGTCAGGAAATTGCCTAGTAACTAAATAATTCACAATATCAGCATACCAAGGCTCACTTACCTCAATCCCAAAGAGCTGCTCATCTGGGAATGATTCTTGTAGGGGTAGGACGTCCTCCTCATGAACAAGTCTGCTCAAATGGTCAGCTACCAAGTTTTCACTCCCCTTCTTGTCCTTGATCTCCAAATCAAATTCTTGAAGCAAAAGCACCCATCTAATCAGTCTCGGTTTGGCCTCCTTCTTTGTCATCAGATACTTCAAAGCTGCATGATCAGTATAAACAACAACTTTAGTTTGAAGTAAATAAGAGCGAAATTTATCTAAGGCAAAAACAACAGCAAGGAGCTCTTTTTCAGTTGTGGAATAGTTTAGTTGAGCATCATTGAGTGTCCTAGAGGCATAGTAGATGGCATAGGGCTTCTTGTCCATTCTTTGTCCCAAAACAGCCCCAACGGCGTAATCTGAGGCGTCACACATCAATTCAAAAGGTAAGGACCAATTAGGTGGAGACATGATGGGAGCAGTAGTCAATAACTCCTTCAGCTTCTCAAAAGCTTTCTTGCACTCCTCATCAAACTCAAAGAGAGTGTCCTTCTGAAGTAAACGGCACAAGGGCCTTGATACATTGGAGAAATCCTTGATAAACCTCCTGTAAAATCCTTCATGACCAAGAAATGAACGAACCTCTCTCACACAAGTGGGAGAGGGTAAGTAACGCACAAGATCTACCTTAGATTTATCAACCTCAATCCCCCTAGTAGATATGATATGTCCTAAAACAATCCCTTGAGTCACCATGAAGTGACATTTTTCCCAATTTAGAACCAAGTTTGTTTCAACACAACGTTTCAGAATAAGTTCCAAATTTCCTAAGCATGCATCAAAATCTCTACCAAAGACACTAAAATCATCCATAAAGACCTCAATGATATTCTCGATGTATTCAGAGAAAATGGAGAGCATACAACGTTGAAACGTACCTGGTGCATTGCACAATCCGAATGGCATACGTCTGTAGGCATAAGTGCCAAAAGGGCAAGTGAAGGTGGTCTTCTCTTGGTCCTCTTGCGCTATATAGATCTGGTTGTACCCACTATATCCATCCAAAAAACAATAAAAAGGATAACCAGCTAACCTCTCGAGCGGATCGATGAAGGGCAGAGGGAAATGGTCCTTTCTTGTTGAAGCATTGAGCTTCCTATAGTCTATGCAAACTCGATAACCAGTTACCATTCTTTGAGGTACAAGCTCATTCTCCTCATTCTTTACCACAGTAACTCCTGACTTCTTTGGCACAACTTGAACAGGAGACACCCACTTGCTATCTGAAATAGGGTAAATAACGCCACAATCAAGTAACTTAATTACCTCATCTTGCACAACCTTCATCATAGGTGGATGTAGGCGTCTCTGGGCATCTCTGGTGGGTTTGGCACCATCCTCCAACAGGATCCTATGGACGCACATGGTTGGGCTAATTCCCTTGATATCTGCCAAAGTCCAACCAATGGCGGTCTTGTACTTCTTTAGAACGTCCACAAGCTTCTTTTCTTGGTCCTCCTCCAACTTCGAGGATATAATAACAGGTAGCGTCCCCTTGTCCCCCAAAAAGACATACTTCAAGTGATCTGGCAAAACCTTAAGCTCAAGTGTAGGGGCCTGTATCACTGAAGGTAAAATTTTGTTAGTGGAAATAGGAAAGGACAAAGGAGGAATAGACCTTGGTAATATGGGTCGGGCCTCAAGGGAGGCTACGGTTTTGATCACAATGGGCTCTTCAGCCTTTTCTAACTCAGCCCTAGAAATGGATTCTCCATTCTCAGTATAACCAACTCCTTGAGAGAGTGTTACTTTCAACTCATCCTCTTCCATTGCTTCCAAAAATTTCTGCGCAAGTGAGTTAATATCATCAATAGAAAAACAGGGTTTAATGTCAGTCAATGGATACCTCATGGCTTCAAAGATGTTGAAGCGTATAACTTCATTATCAAATTCCATGGTTAGAGTTCCCTCATAAACATCGATCTTTGTTCTTGCGGTCCTCATGAATGGGCGCCCTAAAAGCAACGGAGTAGAATTTAGGGGCGAATCTTCCATATCAATGATATAGAAGTCTGCAGGAAAAATGAGTTGATTTACTTGCACAAGAACATCTTCAACGTATCCTTTAGGATACTTATTAGATCGATCAGCCAATTGGATAACAACATTATCACTTTTAAGTGCACCTAGCTCTAAAGAAGCATAAAGACTATAAGGCATCACATTAATTGAAGCTCCTAAGTCTAGCATGACATTATCAAATTTGTTGGTACCAATCACACAAGGAACAGAAAAACTCCCTGGATCCTTAAGCTTTGGTGGCAATTTCCTTTGGATGACAGCAGAGACTATCTCATTCAACTTCACCACCTCCTTCTCACGAGTCTGCCTCCTTGTAGTGCAAAGCTCCTTCAGAAACTTGGCATATCTTGGCACTTGCTTCAAGCACTCAATCAAAGGCATGTTGACTTGTACCTTCTTAAAAATCTCTAAGATGGCCTGATCAGATTCATCCTTCTTGGTTTTGGCAAACCTACTAGGAAAAGGTACACGAGCAAAAGGATTAGAATCAAAAGAGTGTTTAGGGTTTTGTTCATTACCTTGAGGTTTTAAAGCATTCTCAGATGATGGAGGACCAATCATTTCCGCCATTGTGGTGGTGGGATCTTTCTGTATTTCGTTCTTGGTGCTCACAACATCCTCTTCCTCATGATGGGTCACTTTGGCTTTCTTTTGAGTTTTAAGAACATCCACAATGGTCTTGCCACTCCTTGTGGTAACAACTTTAGCTTGCTCGATAATTGGGTTGGGAACAGTGTTGCTAGGCAATTTTCCACTCTCCGTTATCTTCCCCATGAAGTCCACCACTTGTCCCAATTGCTTCTTCAGCTCTGCAATATCCTTAGTGTGAGCCTGTTGACCTGTAACAAGAGCTTGAGTAGCAGTAGTTAAATTCTGTTGCCCTTGAGCAAGGAACTTTAAAATTTCATCATAATTAGAAGCAACAGAATTTGTAGGTACAATAGGATTAGGGACAAAGTTTTGAGGTACCTGAGGCCTCATAAACAAACCTGGAGGGCGTGGAAACACTTGCCCTTGACCTTGAGGGTTCTGAACATTATCATTGTTGGCCCAACGAAAATTGGGGTGATCTCTAAGCCCAGGGTTATATGTGTTAGAGAAAGGGTTGTACCTTTGTCCACCTTGATTACCTTGAAACCCAACAGCGTTAAGAGACTCCTATCCTCCATTGTTGATCAGTTGGGGACATTGGTCAGTTGGATGCCCTTGAGTACAACACACACCACAGATTTGAGCAACTTGTTGTACTTGTGCTCCATTCACGTTCAGTACCTGAGACAGAAGAGTAGACATTTTATTAACTTTTTCCTCAAGAGCAGAGTTAGAAGATACCTCATTCACCCCATGAGTGGAGTTTAACACTCCCTCGTATTGTTGATAATTAAGAGCACGTTGGGCAAGTAACTCCTTAGCAACATTAGGTGTCTTATCGACAAAAGAACCTCCGGCAGCAGCATCTAACAATTGACGTTCGAGGGGGAGAAGTCCTTCATAAAAGTAAGTGAGAAGATTCCCTTCTTTCATCCCATGTGAAAGACATGATGCAATTAAGCTCTTGAATCTCTCATAGTAGGCATAGAACGCCTCTTCCTTCCTTTGCTCAATTCCAGTTATCTGCTTCCTCAAGACAGTAATCCTTGAGGCAGGGAAGTAGTTAGTCAGAAACTCAGTCATAAGCTTCTCCCATGTGTTGATGTAACCCGAGGGTAGATCAAACAACCAAGTCTTTGCCCTATCTTCAAGTGAAAAAGGGAATGACTTCAGCTTCAGAACGTTGAGATCCGCATTTTGTGGGCACATACTTGAACACACAAACTGGAACTCCTTGAGATGTTTGTGAGGATCTTCGTTAGTAAGCCCATGGAATTTGGGCAAATGGTGCAAGAACCCACTCTTCAGTTCGAACTCAGCTATCTTGCCAACTGCTGGTTCTGGATAAGTAATACAAGTTGGTGCAGCTCCCCCATCAGTTGAAGAAGACATTTGCCTAATAGTTTCAGCTTGCGTCTTCTAAGTCAGGTATGTCTTCTTCCTCGTCTGACAAGTGATGTGAAAAATTATCTGACTCCTCCGACTCTAGCCTCCCTTCTTGGTGAGGTGGGGGTTGATTTGTAGAAAGTGCAACTTCTTTTAGTAAAGCCAAGCGTTTTCTAAGTTCTTGAGTCTTTCTACTAACTGCTGACATTCATGGACCTAAATAACAAAAGCAAAGGAATCAATATATAAGTTAAAGTTTGAAATACAAATAATAATGAGCTTCCCTTACAAACGTTATAAATGGTTTTAAGGAAGTCACATGCTAAAATTGCAATCAAGTAAAACACAAGTTATATTATATGTTAAGAAGAATATAAACAAGTTAAATGACACTAAAATATAGAGATTTTGCAATCCCCGGCAACGGCGCCATTTGATAGACCGTTTATTTCGGTCATCAACAAACCCTGCAGAAGATTGTAGTAAAGTGATTAGTAGGGTATCGTTATTGGCCGGGGATTGCGGGTACTCTATACAAAAGAGTCATAAAAATAATAAATGATTTGATTGGTTTAATTAGCAGTTTATAAACAAATATAAATCTACATCTATTAACATTACACAAGATTAGGGGGTTTTCATGATCTGATTTTTCTTTTACTAACTTTACTAAGGAAATTAAAGAACAATTATTTACAATTGATCATTTTCTCTCACAATTCAGAAAATCAAGTTTGTTAAATGACTAATCAAATTGTTTCAATGTAGACAACGAATTCGTGCCTCAATCACATATCATAATTGAATCAAAGTGCAAGCCTAAAGAGATCATGCACTTTATAAATTCCTTCTTAGATAATCACTAAGCTTAGGAAAAGTCCATCAGCTAGTTATTTTGTTTAAGCAATCAAGTTAATACTCAGCGCATCCTTACAATTACTTAAACAAATCATTAAGATCAAAAGCAATTATGATTTAATAACATGTTCCTTATTCCTATGAAAAAGTCCATGGATAAAGAACATGCAATTTCCAGAACATTGGCTATTGTTCATAGCTTTTACCACTTTAAATCGTACTCCAGATCAATTAGGTGATCGAAAGTGCGATTATAGCTTCAATGATTTGCAATATCAAAGTTTTCAATATAACAGAACTGAAAATTCAACATATGTAATGAATTAATATGTCTACATATCATGAACAATTCAAAAACATTAAAGAATAAATCTGAAAATTAACAAACTCATTGAATTAATAATAATCTCTAACATAAGAATCCAAGGCTGAAACAATTAAAAAGAATAGCCGTAAGGGGTACACTTCTTGAACACACTCAAGGAAGCTTGAGATGTTAATGGTGATGAACCTCACGGCTATGATGATAGATGAAGGAGAACACATTTTGGAAAAGTCCTAATGTGCTCACAATTGGAGATGGAATGGTGGAGTGTTTCAGCCTTTTGCTTCTTGAATTTTGAGTAGAGATGGTTCCAAGAGAAAAGATGATCTCTTTCAGCTTACAAACACCCTATTTATAGAGCTTAGAACAACCCTCTAAGCTTAGGAAAAGCAAGAAAATAATGCTAAAAACAAGCCATGAAACATGCAAGGAAACAATCCCTAAAACATGCAAGGAAACAATCCCTAAAACATGCAAAGAATCAAGGAATGGCCAAAAGTAAGAAAGAGGAATACAATCCCGAAATTTCAGGAGGACCCAACTAGTAGAATTCAAACGGTCTTATCTTCTTCCACACATCTCCAAATGAGCTGAAACTTGTTGGGCTGGAAAGAAGACGTCTTGAACTTCAATTTGGACCTAAGAAAGTCTCAAAAATGATATTGTTTGGGCCTGTTATGATGGGCCAAAATCCAGTAGGCTGTTGCATCCGAATCTTCCTCTACTTTGGGCTTGGACCTTGCACCTTGCTTAGTTGACAAGAGATTATGTGATTTTTTGTTGGGCAAGCCCTGTTAGGTTGGACATACCCATGTCACTAATGGACTCCAATATTCTCTTGTGTTTTGACACATCATCCAAATAATTCCAAGGTGGAACCCTACAAAGAAATCAGCAAATAATAGATAAGGAAAGTTTCCATAATTAGAAAAGTTTCTTAGAATGATAAGACTATTTTCTTAATCCACTTAGATTTCCTAAAGTAACTAGGAAAACTCATTTTAGCGCCTTATTTTACCATTCCCACGTTCACAAGCTTTTTAAATACTAAGAAAAGAAACTAAGCTCAAAATAACAAAGTTAAGAGAATTGCAAAGCCAAATAGGGTAGGAAAGGCATTAAAAACGTAACACAAAGTGTTCCTATCAGACACCACAATGACATAACACAAATTAAATGACTCTAATCCTTCCAACTTACGTCTCAGAGATCCCTTAGGTAATATGGCATAATAAAGTACAGAGAACACAAGTTTACCTCAAATAAACAAGCTATGGAGTTAATAAGATTATATAACATTCGTACTTTGAGTGTGTGTGTGTGAATAATCAGCCAAGAGTAAGTGTAATATGCCACCCTTGAGTTAATGCACAAATAGTATCAAATTTTACTTCTCACAATGCATCACTCTGGTTTTCACTCATTTAAATGTGGTGCTAGCTATACTAATTACTCAATCACTTGTGAAAACAGTTTAAACCATAGGCTTGCTTGTGCACCCACTCTCCACATCAAAAACAGAACATCAAAGGATCAAGAGGTCTTTGAAAGGGTTGTAATGGGGCTAAAGGGTCAAGGTTTCATAAGAAAGAAGAGAAAGGATGTCACAAAATTTCCTTAGAACTAGAAAGCATTCAATAACGTCATAAATAGATCATCATTATTAAGTACCACGTTTCCATCACAATAGGGTGGATTTAATCACTTTGGCTTTCAACTTGCTTTAAAGACTCATAATACTCCCAATTCTTCAGAACTTGTATTTTTTTGAAACACAGCAATTTTTTTTTTCCTATTACTCCTTTTATCTTCTTTTTTTTTTGTTTTTTTTTGTTTTTTTTTTTTTTTTTGTTTTTTTTTCGAAACAACCACCTTAGAACCATATGAAATTCCCCCACACTTATGCTTTTCCACCATCTCCACATTACAAATCAATATAAACAAGATCCAAGCTCCCTAGTTCCAAGGAAAAATAGTAGGTAAAGTGTTTAAGTTTATAAGGGTAAATGAATGTGGGTTAATGAAGAAAATAAGCTAATTCAGGCTCAAAATGCTATCTAGGGGTCAAATCATGATCAGGTTAAAGGCTATTTAGTCATGGTGGTAAAATCCTAATTTGCCTCCGTCTTCTCCAAATCTGAACATGTACGATCGTCTCAAGTGGTTTAAAAGCAAGTTCTAGAAAACATTATATTCACAAGATGCACTCAGAAGAGAATTTGAATTGATATGCATAATGAATCAATTATAAGGCTCGAAAAACTCACAAATATTGTGGGATTATGCAAGTATCATTCAATATGTCTCCATGCTTCACTCTAAGGCAACAGATTACTCAAATCAAGGCTAATGTGCATCAAAATTTCAATTTCCAAGTATGACTATAATATAAGCAAATTAACTCCATTTCTTGTTTTATCTTTAAAAGTATGCTCAAACTCTTTAAAAACCATTAAGAATCAGTTTCATCATTGAGTTGGAAGAGGTCCTAAAACCTAAAAAGCAATGATATGACTCAAAAAGATGTAAATCCCTCTCCCACACTTAAATGGTACATTGTCCTCAATGTATATCAGAATAAGCATGTAATATAGAATATAAACATGGGTAAGGTATTAACGAAAATCACACAAAACAAATAACATATAAAGATCAACCAATGTAAATGGAAGAGAGAAAGAAAATGCAAATCTGTGTTAATGACTCCTCCACAGCTTCGGTTGAATTGGGTTGCCTCCCAAGCAGCGCTTTAATGTTTACAGTCTTTCAGCCTAGACTTTGTACCTTGTTTTTAGTCCTTTGTGAGTGGCACCTCTAGGAGGGGTACATCCTCCACAGTATGCTCCTCAAAAGCCTCATAGTAAGGTTTCAAGCGATGACCATTCACCTTGAATTCATTTCCAGTTTTGTCACTTTTTATCTGCATAGCACCATGAGGAAAAATATTAGTGACAATGAATGGACCCACCCATCTAGAACGTAACTTACCAGGAAAAAGTTTAAGTCTAGAATGGAAGAGAAGAACTTTTTGGCCCACAACAAAGGCCTTGCCACGGATCATCTTATCATGAAAAGCTCTAGTTTTCTCCTTGTAGATCCATGCCTTATCATATGCCTCGTTTCTGATTTCCTCAAGTTCATTCAGTTGGAGTTTTCTATGTAAACCAGCCTCATCAATGTCCATGTTGAAAGACTTAACAGCCCACCATGCCCTATGCTCAAGCTCAACTGGTAAGTGACACGCTTTACCATAGACAAGTCTGAATGGAGACATCCCAATTGGCGTCTTGTAAGCTGTCCTATAAGCCCAAAGTGCATCATCAAGTCTTTTGCTCCAATCCTTGCGTGTAGGGCCCACAGTCTTCTCCAAAATCCCCTTAATCTCACGATTTGAGACCTCTGCTTGTCCACTCGTCTGAGGATGATAAGGTATTGCCACCTTATGAGTCACTTTGTACTTCTTGAGCAAGGCCTCAATTGTACGGTTGCAGAAGTGTAATCCACCATCACTAATAATCACACGAGGCATTCCAAACCTAGCAAATATGTTAGATCTCAAGAAATCTACAACAACTTTAGAGTCATTAGTTCTGGTGGCTTTAGCCTCCACCCACTTAGACACATAATCAACAACCAAAAGAATGTAAAGAAACCCGTTAGATGAAGGAAACGGCCCCATGAAATCAATGCCCCAAACATCGAAAATCTCAACAGTTATAATATGGGCCATGGGCATCTGATCCCTAGAGCCTAAATTACCTGTCCTCTGGCACCTGTCACAAGTCATGCAATACAAGTATGCATCCTTAAAAATAGAAGGCCAGAAAAAACCACAATCTAATACCTTACGAGCTGTCCTACGAGCACCAAAGTGTCCACCACAAGACTCAGAATGACAAAAGGCAAGTATCGATTTTTGCTCAGATTCAGGGACACACCTCCTAATGATTTGATCACTACAATGCTTCCACAAATAAGGTTCATCCCATATGTAATGCCTAGCCATATGCTTAAGTTTTTCTTTATTAGAACGAGGTAAAGTGTCAGGAAATTGCCTAGTAACTAAATAATTCACAATATCAGCATACCAAGGCTCACTTACCTCAATCCCAAAGAGTTTCTCATCTGGGAATGATTCTTGCAGGGGTAGGGCGTCCTCCTCATGAACAAGTCTGCTCAAATGGTCAGCTACCAAGTTTTCACTCCCCTTCTTGTCCTTGATCTCCAAATCAAATTCTTGAAGCAAAAGCACCCATCTAATCAGTCTCGGTTTGGCCTCCTTCTTTGTGCTCACAACGTCCTCTTCCTCATGGTGGGTCACTTTGGATTTCTTCTGAGTTTTAAGAACATCCACAAGGGTCTTGCCACTCCTTGTGGTAACAACTTTAGCTTGCTCGATAATTGGGTTGGGAACAGTGTTGCTAGGCAATTTTCCACTCTCCGTTATCTTCCCCATGAAGTCCACCACTTGTCCCAATTGCTTCTTCAGCTCTTGAAGGCGTAGAAACACTTGCCCTTGACCTTGAGGGTTCTAAACATTATCATTGTTGGCCCAACGAAAATTGGGGTGATATCTAAGCCCGGGGTTATATGTGTTAGAGAAAGGGTTGTACCTTTGTCCACCTTGATTACCTTGAAACCCAACAGCGTTAAGAGACTCCCATCCTCCATTGTTGATCAGTTGGGGACATTGGTCAGTTGGATGCCCTTGAGTACAACACACACCACAGATTTGAGCAACTTGTTGTACTTGTGCTCCATTCACATTCAGTACCTGAGACAGAAGAGTAGACATTTTATTAACTTTTTCCTCAAGAGCAGAGTTAGAAGATACCTCATTCACCCCATGAGTGGAGTTTAACACTCCCTCGTATTGTTGATAATTAAAAGCACGTTGGGCGAGTAACTCCTTAGCAACATCAGGTGTCTTATCGACAAAAGAACCTCCGGCAGCAGCATCTAACAATTGACGTTCGAGGGGGAGAAGTCCTTCATAAAAGTAAGTGAGAAGATTCCCTTCTTTCATCCCATGTGAAGGACATGATGCAATTAAGCTCTTGAATCTCTCATAGTAGGCATAGAACGCCTCTTCCTTCCTTTGCTCAATTCCAGTTATCTGCTTCCTCAAGACAGTAATCCTTGAGGCAGGGAAGTACTTAGTCAGAAACTCAGTCATAAGCTTCTCCCATGTGTTGATGTAACCCGAGGGTAGATCAAACAACCAAGTCTTTGCCCTATCTTCAAGTGAAAAAGGGAATGACTTTAGCTTCAGAACGTTGAGATCCGCATTTTATGGGCACATACTTGAACACACAAACTGGAACTCCTTGAGATGTTTGTGAGGATCTTCGTTAGTAAGCCCATGGAATTTGGGCAAATGGTGCAAGAACCCACTCTTCAGTTCGAACTCAGCTATCTTGCCAACTGCTGGTTCTGGATAAGTAATACAAGTTGGTGCAGCTCCCCCATCAGTTGAAGAAGACATTTGCCTAATAGTTTCAGCCATTGGTACTTCGTCTTCCTTACTTGCGTCTTCTAAGTCAGGTATGTCTTCTTCCTCGTCTGACAAGTGATGTGAAAAATTATCTGACACCTCCGACTCTAGCCTCCCTTCTTGGTAAGGTGGGGGTTGATTTGTAGAAATTGCAACTTCTTTTAGTAAAGCCAAACGTTTTCTAAGTTCTTGAGTCTTTCTACTAACTGCTGACATTCATCGACCTAAATAACAAAAGCAAAGGAATCAATATATAAGTTAAAGTTTGAAATACAAATAATAATAGCTTCCCTTACAAATGTTACAAATGGTTTTAAAGAAGTCACATGCTAAAATTGCAATCAAGTAAAACACAAGTTATATTATATGCTAAGAAGAATATTAACAAGTTAAATGACACTAAAATATAGAGATTTTGCAATCCCCGGCAACGGCGCCATTTGATAAACCGTTTATTTCGGTCATCAACAAACCCTGCAGAAGATTGTAGTAAAGTGATTAGTAGGGTATCGTTATTGGCCGGGGATTGCGGGTACTCTATACTAAAGAGTCATAAAAATAATAATAAATGATTTGATTGGTTTAATTAGCTGTTTATAAACAAATATAAATCTACATCTATTAACATTACATAAGATTAGGGGGTTTTCATGATCTGATTTTTCTTTTTACTAATTTTACTAAGGAAATTAAAGAACAATTATTTACAATTGATCATTTTCTCTCACAATTCAGAAAATCAAGTTTGTTAAATGACTAATCAAATTGTTTCAATGTAGACAACGAATTCGTGCCTCAATCACATATCAGAATTGAATCAAAGTGCAAGCCTAAAGAGATCATGCACTTTATAAATTCCTTCTTAGATAATCACTAAGCTTAGGAAAAGTCCATCAGCTAGCTATTTTGTTTAAGCAATCAAGTTAATACTCAGCATATCCTTACAATTACTTAAACAAATCATTAAGATCAAAAGGAATTATGATTCAATAACATGTTCCTTATTCCTATGAAAAAGTCCATGGATAAAGAACATGCAATTTCCAGAACATTGGCTATTGTTCATAGCTTTTACCACTTTAAATCGTACTCCAGATCAATTAGGTGATCGAAAGTGCGATTATGGCTTCAATGATTTGCAATATCAAAGTTTTCAATATAACGGAACTGAAAATTCAACATATGTCATGAATTAATATGTCTACATATCATGAACAATTCAAAAACATTAAAGAATAAATCTGAAAATTAACCAACTCATTGAATTAATAATAATATCTAACATAAGAATCCAAGGCTGAAACAATTAAAAAGAATAGCCGTAAGGGGTACACTTCTTGAACACACTCAAGGAAGCTTGAGATGTTAATGGTGATGAACCTCACGGCTATGATGATAGATGAAGGAGAACACATTTTGGAAAAATCCTAATGTGCTCACAATTGGAGAAGGAATGGTGGAGTGTTTCAGCCTTTTGCTTCTTGAATTTTGAGTAGAGATGGTTCCAAGAGAAAAGATGATCTCTTTCAGCTTACAAACACCCTATTTATAGAGCTTAGAACAACTCTCTAAGCTTAGGAAAAGCAAGAAAATAATGCTAAAAACAAGCCATGAAACATGCAAGGAAACAATCCCTAAAACATGCAAGGAAACAATCCCTAAAACATGCAAAGAATCAAGGAATGGCCAAAAGTAAGAAAGAGGAATACAATCCCGAAATTTCAGGAGGACCCAACTAGTAGAATTCAAACGGTCATATCTTCTTCCACACATCTCCAAATGAGCTGAAACTTGTTGGGCTGGAAAGAAGACGTCTTGAACTTCAATTTGGACCTAAGAAAGTCTCAAAAATGATATTGTTTGGGCCTGTTATGATGGGCCAAAATCCAGTAGGCTGTTGCATCCGAATCTTCCTCTACTTTGGGCTTGGACCTTGCACCTTACTTAGTTGACAAGAGATTATGTGATTTTTTTGTTTGGCAAGCCCATGTTAGGTTGGACATACCCATGTCACTAATGGACTCCAATATTCTCTTGTGTTTTGACACATCATCCAAATAATTCCAAGGTGGAACCCTACAAAGAAATCAGCAAATAATAGATAAGGAAAGTTTCCATAATTAGAAAAGTTTCTTAGAATGATAAGACTATTTTCTTAATCCACTTAGATTTCCTAAGGTAACTAGGAAAACTCATTTTAGCACCTTATTTTACCATTCCCACGTTCACAAGCTTTCTAAATACTAAGAAAAGAAACTAAGCTCAAAATAACAAAGTTAAGAGAATTACAAAGCCAAATAGGGTAGGAAAGGCATTAAAAACGTAACACAAAGTGTTCCTATCAGAGTGGCAAGACCATTGTGGATGTTCTTAAAACTCAGAAGAAAGCCAAAGTGACCCACCATGAGGAAGAGGATGTTGTGAGCACCAAGAACGAAATACAGAAAGATCCCACCACCACAATGGCGGAAATGATTGGTCCTCCATCATATGAGAATGCTTTAAAACCTCAAGGTAATGAACAAAACCCTAAACCCTCTTTTGATTCTAATCATTTTGCTCGTGTACCTTTTCCTAGTAGGTTTGCCAAAACCAAGAAGGATGAATCTGATCAGGCCATCTTAGAGATTTTTAAGAAGGTACAAGTCAACATGCCTTTGATTGAGTGCTTGAAGCAAGTGCCAAGATATGCCAAGTTTCTGAAGGAGCTTTGCACTACAAGGAGGCAGACTCGTGAGAAGGAGGTGGTGAAGTTGAATGAGACAGTCTCTGCTGTCATCCAAAGGAAATTGCCACCAAAGCTTAAGGATCCAGGGAGTTTTTCTGTTCCTTGTGTGATTGGTACCAACAAATTTGATAATGTCATGCTAGACTTAGGAGCTTCAATTAATGTGATGCCTTATAGTCTTTATGCTTCTTTAGAGCTAGGTGCACTTAAAAGTGATAATGTTGTTATCCAATTGGCTGATCGATCTAATAAGTATCCTAAAGGATACGTTGAAGATGTTCTTGTGCAAGTAAATCAACTCATTTTTCCTGCAGACTTCTATATCATTAATATGGAAGATTCTCCCCTAAATTCTACTCCGTTGCTTTTAGGGCGCCCATTCATGAGGACCGCAAGAACAAAGATCGATGTTTATGAGGGAACTCTAACCATGGAATTTGATAATGAAGTTATACGCTTCAACATCTTTGAAGCCATGAGGTATCCATTGACTGACATTAAACCCTGTTTTTCTATTGATGATATTAACTCACTTGCGCAG
Source organism: Bretschneidera sinensis (assembly GCA_023935145.1). NCBI lineage: Eukaryota > Viridiplantae > Streptophyta > Magnoliopsida > Brassicales > Akaniaceae > Bretschneidera > Bretschneidera sinensis. The sequence continues at coordinate 35,712,544 of CM043701.1, read as the reverse complement.
AGATTTTTGGAAGCAATGGAAGAGGATGAGTTGAAAGTAACACTCTCTCAAGGAGTTGGTTATACTGAGAATGGAGAATCCATTTCTAGGGCTGAGTTAGAAAAGGCTGAAGAGCCCATTGTGATCAAAACCGTAGCCTCCCTTGAGGCCCGACCCATATTACCAAGGTCTATTCCTCCTTTGTCCTTTCCTATTTCCACTAACAAAATTTTACCTTCAGTGATACAGGCCCCTACACTTGAGCTTAAGGTTTTGCCAGATCACTTGAAGTATGTCTTTTTGGGGGACAAGGAGACGCTACCTGTTATTATATCCTCGAAGTTGGAGGAGGACCAAGAAAAGAAGCTTGTGGACGTTCTAAAGAAGTACAAGACCGCCATTGGTTGGACTTTGGCAGATATCAAGGGAATTAGCCCAACCATGTGCGTCCATAGGATCCTGTTGGAGGATGGTGCCAAACCCACCAGAGATGCCCAGAGACGCCTACATCCACCTATGATGAAGGTTGTGCAAGATGAGGTAATTAAGTTACTTGATTGTGGCGTTATTTACCCTATTTCAGATAGCAAGTGGGTGTCTCCTGTTCAAGTTGTGCCAAAGAAGTCAGGAGTTACTGTGGTAAAGAATGAGGAGAATGAGCTTGTACCTCAAAGAGTGGTAACTGGTTATCGAGTTTGCATAGACTATAGGAAGCTCAATGCTTCAACAAGAAAGGACCATTTCCCTCTGCCCTTCATCGATCAGATGCTCGAGAGGTTAGCTGGTTATCCTTTTTATTGTTTTTTGGATGGATATAGTGGGTACAACCAGATCTATATAGCGCAAGAGGACCAAGAGAAGACCACCTTCACTTGCCCTTTTGGCACTTATGCCTACAGACGTATGCCATTCGGATTGTGCAATGCACCAGGTACGTTTCAACGTTGTATGCTCTCCATTTTCTCTGAATACATCGAGAATATCATTGAGGTCTTTATGGATGATTTTAGTGTCTTTGGTAGAGATTTTGATGCATGCTTAGGAAATTTGGAACTTATTCTGAAACGTTGTGTTGAAACAAACTTGGTTCTAAATTGGGAAAAATATCACTTCATGGTGACTCAAGGGATTGTTTTAGGACATATCATATCTGCTAGGGGGATTGAGGTTGATAAATCTAAGGTAGATCTTGTGCGTTACTTACCCTCTCCCACTTGTGTGAGAGAGGTTCGTTCATTTCTTGGTCATGAAGGATTTTACAGGAGGTTTATCAAGGATTTCTCCAATGTATCAAGGCCCTTGTGCCGTTTACTTCAGAAGGACACTCTCTTTGAGTTTGATGAGGAGTGCAAGAAAGCTTTTGAGAAGCTGAAGGAGTTATTGACTACTGCTCCCATCATGTCTCCACCTAATTGGTCCTTACCTTTTGAATTGATGTGTGACGCCTCAGATTACGCCGTTGGGGCTGTTTTGGGACAAATAATGGACAAGAAGCCCTATGCCATCTACTATGCCTCTAGGACACTCAATGATGCTCAACTAAACTATTCCACAACTGAAAAAGAGCTCATTGCTGTTGTTTTTGCCTTAGATAAATTTCGCTCTTATTTACTTCAAACTAAAGTTGTTGTTTATACTGATCATGCAGCTTTGAAGTATCTGATGACAAAGAAGGAGGCCAAACCGAGACTGATTAGATGGGTACTTTTGCTTCAAGAATTTGATTTGGAGATCAAGGACAAGAAGGGGAGTGAAAACTTGGTAGCTGACCATTTGAGCAGACTTGTTCATGAGGAGGACGTCCTACCCCTGCAAGAATCATTCCCAGATGAGCAGCTCTTTGGGATTGAGGTAAGTGAGCCTTGGTATGCTGATATTGTGAATTATTTAGTTACTAGGCAATTTCCTGACACTTTACCTCGTTCTAATAAAGAAAAACTTAAGCATATGGCTAGGCATTACATATGGGATGAACCTTATTTGTGGAAACATTGTAGTGATCAAATCATTAGGAGGTGTGTCCCTGAATCTGAGCATAAATCGATACTTGCCTTTTGTCATTCTGAGTCTTGTGGTGGACACTTTGGTGCTCGTAGGACAGCCCGTAAGGTATTAGATTGTGGTTTTTTCTGGCCTTCTATTTTTAAGGATGCATACTTGTATTGCATGACTTGTGACAGGTGCCAGAGGACAGGTAATTTAGGCTCTAGGGATCAGATGCCCATGGCCCATATTATAACTGTTGAGATTTTCGATGTTTGGGGCGTTGATTTCATGGGGCCGTTTCCTTCATCTAACGGGTTTCTTTACATTCTTTTGGCTATTGATTATGTGTCTAAGTGGGTGGAGGCTAAAGCCACCAGAACTAATGACTCTAAAGTTGTTGTAGATTTCTTGAGATCTAACATATTTGCTAGGTTTGGAATGCCTCGTGTGATTATTAGTGATGGTGGATTACACTTCTGCAACCGTACAATTGAGGCCCTGCTCAAGAAGTACAAAGTGACTCATAAGGTGGCAACACCTTATCATCCTCAGACGAGTGGACAAGCAGAGGTCTCAAATCGTGAGATTAAGGGGATTTTGGAGAAGACTGTGGGCCCTACACGAAAGGATTGGAGCAAAAGACTTGATGATGCACTTTGGGCTTATAGGACAGCTTATAAGACGCCAATTGGGATGTCTCCATTCAGACTTGTCTATGGTAAAGCGTGTCACTTACCAGTTGAGCTTGAGCATAGGGCATGGTGGGCTGTTAAGTCTTTCAACATGGACATTGATGAGGCTGGTTTACATAGAAAACTCCAACTGAATGAACTTGAAGAAATCAGAAACGAGGCATATGATAGTGCATGGATCTACAAGGAGAAAACTAGAGCTTTTCATGATAAGATGATCCGTAGCAAGGCCTTTGTTGTGGGCCAAAAAGTTCTTCTCTTCCATTCTAGACTTAAACTTTTTCCTGGTAAGTTACGTTCTAGATGGGTGGGTCCATTCATTGTCACTAATATTTTTCCTCATGGTGCTATGCAGATAAAAAGTGACAAAACTGGAAATGAATTCAAGGTGAATGGTCATCGCTTGAAACCTTACTATGAGGCTTTTGAGGAGTATACTGTGGAGGATGTACCCCTCCTAGAGGTGCCACTCACAAAGGACTAAAAACAAGGTACAAAGTCTAGGCTGAAAGACTGTAAACATTAAAGCGCTGCTTGGGAGGCAACCCAATTCAACCGAAGCTGTGGAGGAGTCATTAACACAGATTTGCATTTTCTTTTTCTCTTCCATTTACGTTGGTTGATCTTTATATGTTATTTGTTTTGTGTGATTTTCGTAAATACCTTACCCATGTTTATATTCTATATTACATGCTTATTCTGATATACATTGAGGACAATGTACGATTTAAGTGTGGGAGAGGGATTTACATCTTTTTGAGTCATATCATTGCTTTTTAGGTTTTAGGACCTCTTCCAACTTCGATGATGAAACTGATTCTTAAATGGTTTTTAAAGAGTTTGAGCATACTTTTAAAGATAAAACAAGAAATGGAGTTAATTTGCTTATATTGTAGTCATACTTGGAAATTGAAATTTTGATGCACATTAGCCTTGATTTGAGTAATCTGTTGCCTTAGAGTGAAGCATGGAGACATATTGAATGATACTTGCATAATCCCACAATATTTGTGAGTTTTTTGAGCCTTATAATTGATTCATTATGCATATCAATTCAAATTCTCTTCTGAGTGCATCTTGTGAATATAATGTTTTCTAGAACTTGCTTTTAAACCACTTGAGACGATCGTACATGTTCAGATTTGGAGAAGACGGAGGCAAATTAGGATTTTACCACCATGACTAAATAGCCTTTAACCTGATCATGATTTGACCCCTAGATACCATTTTGAGCCTGAATTAGCTTATTTTCTTCATTAACCCACATTCATTTACCCTTACGAACTTAAACACTTTACCTACCTTTTTTCCTTAGAACTAGGGAGCTTGGATCTTGTATAATTGATTTGTAATGTGGAGATGGTGGAAAAGCATAAGTGTGGGGGAATTTCATATGGTTCTAAGGTGGTTGTTTCGGAAAAAAAAAAAAAAAAAAAAAAAAGATAAAAGGAGTAATAGGAAAAAAAAAATTGTTGTGTTTCAAAAAAATACAAGTTCTGAAGAATTTGGAGAATTATGAGTCTTTAAAGCAAGTTGAAAGCCAAAGTGATTAAATCCACCCTATTGTGATGGAAACGTGGTACTTAATAATGATGATCTATTTATGACGTTATTGAATGCTTTCTAGTTCTAAGGAAATTTTGTGACATCCGTTCTCTTCTTTCTTATGAAACCTTAACCCTTTAGCCCCATTACAACCCTTTCAAAGACCTCCTGATCCTTTGATGTTCTGTTTTTGATGTGGAGAGTGGGTGCACAAGCAAGCCTATGGTTTAAACTGTTTTCACAAGTGATTGAGTAATTAGTATAGCTAGTACCACATTTAAATGAGTGAAAACCAGAGTGATGCATTGTGAGAAGTAAAATTTGATACTATTTGTGCATTAACTCGAGGGTGGCATATTACACTTACTCTTGGCTGATTATTCACACACACACACTCAAAGTACGAATGTTATATAATCTTAATAACTCCGTAGCTTGTTTATTTGAGGTAAACTTGTGCTCTCCGTACTTTATTATGCCATATTACCCAAAGATGGTTCTTAACCTAAATGTGTTGAATAAGCCAATTGAGAGTTTTCTTGAATCGTTTAGCTCGAGTCCTTATAACTGGACCAATTGGAACTTGAATAAACCGTTTAGCTTGGGCCCTTGTAACTTGACCAATTGGAACTTGAATAGAATCCGTCTCCCATTTGTTAGCCGTGTCCTCATCAGAAACCCATCCTTGTGGATCATGTAAAACATCATCCTTGGGCCCCCAAAGATGGTTCTTAGCCCAAATGTGTTGAATAAGCCAATTGAGAGTTTTCTTGAACCATTTAGCTCGGGCCCTTATAACTAGACCAATTGGAACTTGAATAAACCGTTTAGTTCGAGCCTTTATAACTTGACCAATTGGAACTTGAATAGGATCTGTCTCCCATTTGTTAGCCGTTTCCTCATCACTAAGTCAGCCTTATATATAAATATCTTTTTGCCCCTTCTCATGTGTGTATGAGTTTGTTTCTTGAATAAATTGCAAAATGAAATGAAATAAAAAAAAATGGATTAAAAAGTTCTCAATGACCATCATCATCACATATCGAAAAGATGTGCTTAAAGAAAGTTGCATATAAGTATCTTTTGCGGCTCTAAAAACTTAATACTCTTTTAGAGTTTATGTGTGCAACCGATCTTATATGTAACTATCTCATTTCCTCTGTGTTTGTTTCTTGAACCAATTAGCAAGAAACTTGTGTTTCTACGCATGTTTTAGCCTATAATACGTCATAATACTCATTGGTATTGATTAAAAAATATATTATAATGATGATGATGTTGGCAAATAATTTCCCATACTATCCTTCCCAAATTTTATTTTTTTCAATTGACAAATAATAAAAAAAAATGGCTGGCACATAATTTTTTTAAATGTAAATAAATGGAGAGTATATAATTATTTCAAGTTTTCAATAATTTGATGAAATAAATATGTATATTTTAGGCTTTCAGTGCAGTTGGTAGTAAGGTATGAAACAAAAAGATGTGTAAATGTATATACTCCTATTGTAAATAATATTAGGAATTTCTAGTCTATTGTAAATAGGAAAACTTAGTCCGATTAGAACACTCTAATATACCCTATTCCTATTAGGACACTCTTCTGTAAACACCTTATAAATATAAGTTTCTAATACTGCAATATTAAGCAGTCAGAATATATAAACCCAAAACTTCTATTTCAATCTGTTCATGGTATCAGAGCAATAAGATCCAAAAACCCTAAACACTTGTTTCTCTCTCTCTAAATCCAAAATCATGGAAAATACTGCTCCAATTAACTCTCCCTTCACCAAAATCCCCTACCCTGTTGTGGTCCCAAGTAGTATAACGGCTGACATCACCCATGTGCCTAGCGCCGCACATGACTCCTCAGTCCCCTATGTTCAATTAGCTGGTCCTAGCATAATCATGCCTACACCTATAGCCAGTCCTTCACTTGTTATGACAGCTGGTCCTTCACTTAGTTCCTCACTATCCCTCATTAATTCCCCAACTCATCCACGTTTCCCTAATCTCCCTCTCTTCTGCACTCCTAGTATCACCCACCTGGTTAATATTAAACTCGATAATTCTAATTACATTCTTTGGTGCTCTCAATTTCTCCCAGTCTTTATAAGTTACGACCTGATCTGGTACGTTGATGGTACTTTCCCTATTCCCACCCAATATTATTATTCTAGTGATGGCACCATAACCCTTAACCCTACTTTCTCACCCTGGCTCTATACAGACCAATGCTTTCGTTTTTGGATTAATGTAACCCTTACTTCAGACATACTCCAAGACACCCATGATTGTACTTCTCGGGATGTCTGGCTGGCCTTAGAATAGTGTTACTTTGATCAATCTAATTTAAATGAGTTTGACCTTCACCTGAAGTTTCATCAGCATACCAAAGCTGGCAAATCTATTGAACAATATCTTCCGGACCTCAAAGCCATAGCTGATGCTCTTGCTACCATCAATTCACCTCTCTCCAATAAAGACCTCATCTCCTATGCTTTAGCAGGTCTGCCTACCCAGTATGAAAGCTTCATCACCATGGTCACCAACACAAATATCGCTCTTACCTTTGACAGTTTGTGCACTAAGCTACTCCTTTAGGAACAACACTTGAAGCATCTTCAAGTCCCTTCTCAGTTTTCTGACCCTCCTATAGCCTTTGCCGCCGCCACCACCTCTAGTACTTCTCGTGGTCGTGGCACAGGTCATTCTAGTTATCAGGATCGTGGCCGGGGATGCGGCCATAATACTGGTCATGGTTTCTCCTCCCAGCATGGTTCAGGTACTAATCAACCCTCTCACTTTTCTCCTATATTTAATCGATCTGCTCGTATTTCTCCTTACAGTCTTGAAGGTTTATTGGGACCACATCCTGGCATATCCTCCACGTCATGTCAAATTGGTCACACCACCAGTCACCTTGCCTTAACTTGTCCTCATCAGTTCAATTATGATGTTGTCTCTCATGACTTGCCAAAATCTTACCATGTCACTTGGTGAGTCTAATGCCACTCAATGGTACCCTGATATGGTTGCCTCCGCTCACATGACTATACTTACTAATCTTACACCTTATTTTGGAAAAACCAAAATTTTGGTTAGTAACGGTCAATTGCTTGATATTAATAATGTCGGTTCTACTTTTTTATGTGGCTCTACCAAACCAATTCACCTTAAATATGTCCTGTGTGTCCCACAATTATCTCACAATTTACTTTCTGTTAAACGGTTATGTTCTGATAACCATTGTTCCGCTAACTTGGACGTATCTCATCTTGTTATTAAGGACAAGAGTGCGGGGAGAACTCTTCTTAAATCCTCCAGTAATAGTGACATCTACCCTCCTCCACTCAACTCAGTCATTCTCTCTCCTCTGGCACTAGTCCCTTGTCAAGTCTCTAGTGATGTTTGGCATCATCGACTTGGTCATTTAGGTCCCTAAGTATTTTCTCTTTTACAAACTCACAAGAATATTATTTCATTGTCTTATAAATATTCTGGTTTTTGTTCAAAATGTCAGTTAGGCAAGTCTGAACATTTACCTTTTGATTCTGTTCAGCATTGTACTAACCAACCTTTGGCTTTAATACATTCTGATGTTCGGCAATCTCCTATTTTATCAAATTGGGGTTATCGATATTGTGTTATTTTTGTGGATGATTTTTCTTATTATTCTAGAATTTTTCCTATGCGTAAAAAATCTGAAGCCATTCAACACCTTTGTACCTTTAAAGCTCTTGTTGAAAATCAATTTTCTACAAAAATAAAAACTTTTCAAAGTGATGGTGTTAAAGAATTTGATCAAACGACTTTCAAACAATTTTTTGCTCACCATGGTATTACTTTTCGCATGTCTTGCCCGGACACTCCTCAACAAAATGGTGTCGCTGAACGTAAGCATAGACACATTAGTGAAATGATACACACCCTCTTAATTCACTCATCTCTTCTTGAGTCATTTTGTGTAGATGTTACATACACTGCACTTTACATCATCAATCGTCTCCCTACTCCTGTTTTGCAAAATCAAGCCCCTTATACAAAATTGTTTTCTAAAATTCCTGATTACTCCTCTTTTTGTGTCTTCAGGTGTGCCTGCTATCCTAACCTCACTGCCAATGTACCCCACAAGCTTGCACCTCGATCCAAACAATGTGTCTTCTTAGATTATGCTCAAAATTACAAAGGATATAGGTGTCTAGATCCCACCACTGGTCGTGTCTATACTAGTCATCTTGTTGTCTTCTATGAACTATGTTTTCTCTATCCTATTCTCACTGCACCTGTCCCCTCCCATACACCTAACCACCCATTCATTCATCCATTTGTTCTTACTACGGTCGAACCCCTACATCAATTTCTCCCTCTCCCTCCCCCTATGTCTCAAGTCACTCTTGTTCCTGGTCTCCTTGTTCTTAATCTTCATTCTCCACCACCGGCTCCCACTGTCTCACTGCCTCCACCTTCAGTCTCTACCCTTGGACCCCTAATTTCCTCTCCCGTCACTCAACCTACCCCACCAATGTCTCTCTCTTTACAATCTCCTTTATCCATCTCCTCAGCCCTAACCTCGGCTTCTTCCACTCCCATTGTCATTCCCTCTCCTAAACTAACTGCTCATTCTACCTCCACTTTTCCACCACCATCCAACCCTGCCCCTTGTCACCCCATGATCACTCATTCTAAAACTTGAATTCGCAAGCCCAAACAATTACTCTCTCTTTTCACCACTACCCAGCAAACTGAACTAACTTGTTTTTCTCAGGCAAATAAAGATCTCGAGTGCCAGTCAGCTATGTCTGACAAATTTAATGCACTTTTAACTAACCACACTTTGGATCTGGTTCAATATGATCTAATGAAAATTTTAGTTGGGTGTAAGTGGATTTACAGAATTAAATATCAGGCTGATGGGTCTGTGGATCGCTACAAAATGAGGTTGGTCGCTCAGAGATTCCATCAACAACCTGGTATTGACTATCATGAAACTTTTAGTCTTGTTGTTAAACCTACTACTATACGCACTGTTTTATCCTTGGAAATTTCTTATTCATGGGTGATTCGACAACTTAATGGTAAGAATGCATTTCTTCATGGTTATTTTAATGAAGTGGTGTACATGAAACAACCTTCTGGTTTTGTTGATACCCTTCGTCCCACTCATGTCTGTAAATTACACAAAGCCATTTATGGTCTAAAACTGGCTCATCGGGCTTGGTTTCACCGCTTCAATTCTCTCCTTCTTACTCTTGGTTTTTCTTGTAGTCAGGCAAACAATTCAATGTTTTTTTCTTGCATCATCCAATGGTCTTCTTATCTTACTACTGTATGTTGATGACATTATTCTCACCAGTAATAATTCTAGTCTTCTTTTTCGTTTTATTCATACTTTATCTAATCAATTTGCTATGAAGGATCTTGGTGATCTTCATTATTTTCTTGCCATTGAAGTTGTCCGTCGTCCCACCGGTTTGTTTCTCTCTCAAATTAAGTACACCAACGACCTTCTACTTAAATTTTATGTCTTTCGCCAAACCAGTTAAAACTTCTCTACCTTCTCACACTGCACCTTCACTATATGAGGAAGACCTACTGACAGATCCTTCGGAATTTAAGAGTATGGTTGGAGGTCTTCAGTACTTAACCATGACTTGACATGATATTACATATGCTGTTAACTAGCTAGTCAGTTTTTGCATGCTCCCCGCATGGCTCATTTTCAGCTTATTAAACGCATTTTCCGCTATTTATGTGGTACTACTAATCATGGGTTACTTCTTGCTTCTGCAAAGGATTTTTCTCTTTCATGCTATGTAAATGCTGACTGGGCCGGCTGCACTGATAGTTATCAGTCCACCACAGATTATACCGTCTTCCTTGGACCAAATATTTTTTTTCTTGGAAAGCAAATAAACAACCCACTGTGTCTCATTCCAGTACTGAATCTGAATATCGATCCCATGCGTATGCTGTAGCTGAGACCTACTAGATTCGCCAGCTTCTATATGACTTACATGTGTTCTTAACTCATCCAGTTTGAGTGTATTGTGATAACATTGGTGCCACTTATCTTGCTGCTAATACAGTGTTCCATGCTCATACCAAGCATATTGAGATAGATTTTCACTTTATTCGCGAAAAAGTAGCCCAAGGAGATGTCCAGATCTGGTATATTCCTACTAATACCCAACTTGCAGATATCTTCACAAAAGGATTGTCATCAACTTGGTTTCTTCAACATAAAAGCAATCTCTATGTGGTTTCACCTCATTCGGATTGAAAGGGTGTGTAAATGTATTTACTCCTAATGTAAATAATATTAGGAATTTCTAGTCTATTGAAAATAGGAAACCTTAGTCCTATTAGAACACTCTAATATACCCTAGTCCTATTAGGACACTCTTCTGTAAACACCCTATAAATATGAGTTTCTAATACTGCAATATTAAGCAGTCAGAATATACAAACCCTAAATTTCTATTTCAATCTCTTCAAGATGGTCTATGATTGCTTAGGTGATGAAGGGAAGAGTAGAAAAACAACATAGGGAGAAATGGCACAACCATTTGAAGCGCAACATCTACGTTTTTTCTTCTCTTTTTATTCCTTATCAATTATCTAACACTTATAAGTTTATATTTGTATTTGTACATTTTTTTTCATTATGTATCTTATTTTGTTCAAATTGAAATTTGCAACAACAAAAAAGTACATCAACATGCATAAACATACAAAGATGCATATATGTATATATATCAGATAATTAGATTTTTTTTTCAGATTTTATCTTTTTAATCAGCTACATATTTATACATGAATGATGTTCATATATTTATTTATTCATAGAAGGACTTACAATGAATATTTTATTTTTCGACACGCACCACTGGATATATGAAAAATATGATGTTGCATTTTCTATCAATATTATATCTTTGTTGACATGTTTGGTAAACTAAATAAACACTTGTCTTGTTAATCATTTATCGTACGCGTATGACAACATACATTGATAGTATTTATAAATCCTCTCCACTAATTTGATAATTGAAATGGATGTCAAGTTTATAGTGATATTGAATACCACCATGATAAATTTGGATTTACATATTCTTCATTTGATAATACAACATTTAATCTCACTATGAACTTGATTCCATTTCAATTCTCAAATGAAGAGGAATCAAATTTCAAATTGATATACATGGTAATGAGTGCTAAGTTGAACTGTGATATTTTGAATTAGATCTTATCACTAGGGAAATTATGTTCATATAGTTATTACTTCATAGAAAGACTTAGAAGGAATATTTTCTTTTGACATGACGTTTCATTTTCAGTCAGTATTATATATTTCTTGACAATTGGTAAAGTATATAAACGCTTGCCTTGTTAATCATTCATCGTTACACGCGTGACAACACACATTGATAGGATTTGAATCCTCTCCATTAATTTGATAATTGAAATAGAGGTCAAATTTATAATGAGATTGAATGTCACCGTGATAAACTTATATTTGAATACTCATATTTGATGATGTATCATTCAATCTCATTATGAACTTCTATTTCAATTCTCAAATAAAAATGAACCACATCTCACACTGACATACATGAAAATGAGTGATAAGTTGAACAAGGGTATTTTGAATTAGATCTTATCACCGGTGTAAATTTTGAAATATTAATTGGGGTTTTTTAGACTTTGTCCTTCAAAAAAATTTGATTTGATGAACACTAGAGACTTCTAATGTTTCAATTCGTGCATACCTTCTCTTTTCAATTACTTATCAATGGTGCACCATCTCCTCCTTTCTCTCTTACTCGTGGTTTACAACAAAGAGATCCTTTTTTTTCCTTAACTTTTCATCTTGTGTGCTAATGTGATACCGGATTTAAATAGAATTGAAGGAAACTAAACAAACAAACAACGAAATGAAAGATAGGAGTTCACCACCCAAGAGATAACACCAAAGGGATATAGAATATCACCACCCAAAGGATTAACACAAGGGATACAGAACTATAGGAATTCACCACTCTAAGGATTATACCAAAGAGATACAGAATTACAAGAAGGAGAAAACTCTCTTCTAAAAGCCAAAGGCTGATTTCAATTTATAAACTCAAGTCTGATTTTTAGCTTACAAACACAAGTACTTATAGAGCTTAGAACAACCCTCTAAGCTTAGGAAAAGTAAGAAAACAATCCATAAAACATGCAAGGAAACAATCCCTAAAACAAGGAAGGAGACAATCCCTAAAACATGCAAGGAATCAAGGAATTGGTCAAAAGTAAAAAGAGGAACACAATTTCGGATTTTCAGGAGCACCCAATGACCAGAATTCAAATGGTCATATCTTCTTGTAGACATCTCCAAATGGGCTGAAACTTGTTTGGTTGGAAAGATGACGTCTTGAACTTTAATTTGGACTTAAGAAAATCTCAAAAAGGAGATCGTTTGGGCCTGGTATGATCAGCCTAAATCCAGTAAGCTGTTGCATCCGAATCTTCTTCCACTTTGGGCTTGGACCTTGCACCTTGCTTAGTTGACAAGAGATTATTAGATTTTTGTTGGGCAGGCCCATGCTAGGTTGGACATACCCATGTCAGGCTCCCCCAGTTGATGGGGACTTGCCCTCAAGTCCAAGATTTCTTCATTTACTTCATAGGGAGATAAGTCACTCACATTGAAAGTTGCAGATACTCCATAATCTCCTGGAAGTTCAATCTTGTAAGCATTTTCTCCAATGCGTTGAAGTACCTTAAATGGGCCATCAGCTCGTGGCAGAAGTTTAGACCGTCGTTTTGCGGGAAAACGTTCCTTTCGAAGATGAATCCATACTAGATCTCCTTCTTTGAAAGCTGCAGGCTTTCTATGTTTATTTGCTTGCTTGCGGTACTTCTCATTTTGCTTCTCAATATGAGCTCGAATCTGCTCATGTAATTTCTTGATCTCCTTCGTTCGTTCATTGGCATCTCCACTAAATTGGGTAGTAGTCGGAAGTGGAGCCAAATCAAGAGGGCTAATAGGTTTGAGACCATAGACAGCCTCAAAGGGGCTATAGCCAGTGGTTTGGCTAGTAAACCTATTATAGGCAAATTCAGCTTGAGCTAGGAGGAGATCCCATTGACGGATGTTCTTCCCCACAAAGCTTCTCAAAAGATTTCCCAAACTTCGATTAACAACTTCAGTTTGACCATCTGTTTGGGGATGATAAGCGGAGCTGAATTGAAGGATAGTGCCAAGCTTTCGCCAAAGAGTACGCCAAAAATGTCCGACGAACTTGGAATCACGATCAGAAGTAATCGTCTTAGGAATGCCATGAAGTTTGACAATTTCTCTGAAATATAGGTCAGCAACATGAGATGCATCAAGAGTTTTGTGGCAAGGAACAAAATGAGCCATCTTTGAGAATCGATCAACCACCACCATAATGGAGTCTTTATTTCGTTGAGTTCTTGGCAAACCTACAACAAAATCCATACTAACGTCCTCCCATGGGGCATTAGGAATAGGTAATGGGATGTATAGCCCGGTGTTTTGCTTGCGGCTCTTTGCGAGGTGGCAAATTTGACATTGCTTCACATGTCGCTCAACATCTCTCACCATTTTGGGCCAAAAAAAATGTTCCTGCACAAGAGTTAAAGTTTTATCTCTACCAAAATGACCAGCAAGGCCTCCTCCATGGGCTTCTTTGATAATGGCTTCTCTCAACGAACATCGAGGAATGCACAAAAGATTGCCCTTGAAGAGAAAACCATCTTGTAACAAGAAATGGTTGTTAGGACCATTAGAAGATTCCTTCCATGCTTTGCCAAAATCAAGATCATCTTTATAAAGTTCTTTGACAACTTCAAAACCCAAAACCTGCACTTGCATAGTGTTAAGTAAAGAGTGTCTTCGACTTAGAGCGTCAGCAACTTGATTAAGTTTACCTGACTTGTGCTTGATGGAGAATGAATAGGCTTGCAAGAATTCACTCCACTTTGCATGTCGCTTGTTGAGTTTTTGTTGGCTGCTCAAATACTTTAGAGCTTCATGATCAGAATGAAGTATAAACTCTTTATGGAGTAGATAATGACTCCAATGCCCCAAGGCACGAACAAGAGCATAGAATTCTTTGTCATATGTTGAATACTTCTTTCGAGATTCATTGAGCTTTTCACTAAAAAAGGCAATGGGTTTACCTTCTTGGCTGAGAACACCACCAACCCCTAAATTAGAGGCATCGCAATCAACTTCGAACACTTTGGAGAAATCTGGAAGTGTAAGGACTGGGGCCTCCGTTACCTTCTGTTTGAGAAGTTCAAAGCTCTTTTGGGCTTCCTTCGTCCACTTGAATGTTCCCCCTTTAAGGCATTCCGTGATAGGAGCAATAATGGTGCTGAAGCCTTTGATGAACCGTCGATAGAATGATGCAAGTCCATGAAAGCTTCTTATGTCGTGAAGGGACTTGGGAATAGGCCAGCTGGTGATTGCCTCTATCTTGCCCGGATCCATCATGATTCCTTCTTTGCAAACAACATAGCCTAAGAACACAAGGCTATTAGTGAAGAAATGACACTTCTTCAAGTTGACATACAACTTTTGTTCCCGTAAGGTTTGGAAAACTTGATGAAGATGCTCCATATGTTGCTCTTGAGACTTGCTGTAAACTAAGATATCATCAAAGTAAACAACAACAAATTGACCCATAAATGGTTTGAAAATATGATTCATAAGGCGCATAAAAGTACTCGGAGCATTAGATAGTCCGAATGGCATGACCATCCATTCATAAAGACCATCTCTCGTTTTGAACGCTGTCTTCCATTCATCGCCATCTCTCATGCGAATTTGATGATATCCGCTGCGAAGATCGATGTTTGAGAAGATTATGGCTCCATGAAGTTGATCCAAGAGATCATCCAACCGTGGGATGGGAAAGCGGTACCGGATGGTGATTTTGTTGACAGCCCTGCTGTCAATGCACATTCGCCATGAACCGTCCTTCTTTGGTACTAGAAGTGCTGGAACAGCGCAAGGACTCATGCTTTCTCGTACAAGGCCTTGGGAGATCAGCTCATCAACTTGACTTTGTAACTCTTCATGCTCCCTTGGATTCATCCGATAAGCTGCTTTGTTAGGTAAAACAGAACCTGGAATAAGATCAATATGGTGCTGTATACCCCTCATAGGTGGAAGGCCCGGTGGAAGTTCTTCAGGAATAATATCAGGGAATTCCTTAAGAAGTGGTTGTATTATAAGTGGAATCTCAATGGGATCTTTCTTTTCAACAACCATAAGAGCGTACCCCTCTCCACATTCTGTTAAAGTTTTCTCAACTTCACCTACAGAAAGTAAACTACAACCCTCCCTTTTAAAAGGTTTAGGAGTGAATATCATTTTCAGTGGGGCTAAAGTCACTTTAATTCCATTCTTTACAAAAGAATAGGTGTTTTTGAGACCATCATGGATAACTTTCCTATCATACTGCCATGGCCTACCAAGTAGTATATGACATGCATCCATAGGGACAACATCACACATAACTTCATCCTCATAATTTTTCCCAATGGAGAATTGAACTAAGCATTTCTTAGTTACCTGAATATCGTTGCCTTTTCGAAGCCATTGAAGTTTGTAGGGATGGGAATGAGCTTCTGTTTTTAGATTCAGCTTCTCCACCATGGTTGTAGACACCACATTCTCACAACTTCCCCCATCAATGATGACATTACACACCTTGCCATTGGAAGTGCATTTGGTGTGGAAAATGTTGTTTCGAAGCCAATCATCTTCTGCATAAGTTGACTTCAAGAGTCTACGAATAACAAGAGACTCTCCCTGATCCGCATACGTGAACTCCTCCTCGGATTCGTCCTCAACTTGTTCCTCCTCAGCATTATCTTCCAATTCTTCTTCAACAAGGGAGATTATCTTGCGATTTGGACAATCGGAAGCAATATGTCCAAAACCATGACATTTAAAGCATTTTCTACTTGAATTAGAATTATTGAAGCGATTAGAACCTGATGGAGCTTCATTCCTTGCAGGTGGTTTGACAGCTGCAGTTTTGGTTGATGGAGTGGCCTTGGAAGTAGAACTACTCCCCCGGTTTGTGATTCCATCGCGATTGAAAGGTCGATAAGTATTCTTACGCCCTTCCATTAATTGTTTCTCCACCTTTAGTGCTAGCTTGCAAACATCATTGTAGGTCCAGTAACCAATTTGATACCGGATTTAAATAGAATTGAAGGAAACTAAACAAACAAACAACGAAATGAAAGATAGGAGTTCACCACCCAAGAGATAACACCAAAGGGATATAGAATATCACCACCCAAAGGATTAACACAAGGGATACAGAACTATAGGAATTCACCACTCTAAGGATTATACCAAAGAGATACAGAATTACAAGAAGGAGAAAACTCTCTTCTAAAAGCCAAAGGCTGATTTCAATTTATAAACTCAAGTCTGATTTTTAGCTTACAAACACAAGTACTTATAGAGCTTAGAACAACCCTCTAAGCTTAGGAAAAGTAAGAAAACAATCCATAAAACATGCAAGGAAACAATCCCTAAAACAAGGAAGGAGACAATCCCTAAAACATGCAAGGAATCAAGGAATTGGTCAAAAGTAAAAAGAGGAACACAATTTCGGATTTTCAGGAGCACCCAATGACCAGAATTCAAATGGTCATATCTTCTTGTAGACATCTCCAAATGGGCTGAAACTTGTTTGGTTGGAAAGATGACGTCTTGAACTTTAATTTGGACTTAAGAAAATCTCAAAAAGGAGATCGTTTGGGCCTGGTATGATCAGCCTAAATCCAGTAAGCTGTTGCATCCGAATCTTCTTCCACTTTGGGCTTGGACCTTGCACCTTGCTTAGTTGACAAGAGATTATTAGATTTTTGTTGGGCAGGCCCATGCTAGGTTGGACATACCCATGTCATAATGTTCTATCACTGTTGCTATGGTTGTTAAGTTTTCTTCTCAAACTTATTCTATTTCTAAGAAAATTCTTTCTGGGAGTTTACCTGTCAAAGTTATGCTTGTTCAGAGACAAATACCAATTAATCCCATTTGCTTTTTATGTGGGGCTAAGAAAGAAAGTATATAGATCATTTGTTTCTTGAGGTGTCAACTAGTTTAATTGGTGGAATAATTTGTTAGTGCACAAAATATCAGTGATTGAACCCCGCTCACACGATACCATAGTCAATCAATCACCATGACACGTCACACCAAATCACGTGTTAATAATAATTTGGAAGATTAACCATTTAATCTAATTGCGTGTTTTATGAATAAACATGACATATACTAAATAATCAAAGATATACAATACTAACACTTTAAATTGATGGCTTTTCTTCCAAATTGGCATTAAATTTCATTTTGTTGGGACTAGGATGATCAAACATATTAAATGCATGCATTGGTGTTGAACTAATTCCATCTATAATAGCTAATTAATTAACATTATATTGTTTCACTTATTCATACTTGAACAACACAGAAGAGGGAAAATATTCAAAAGAATTTTTATCAGGAAGTTGTGAATATCAATAATTGCATCTGTTTGGTTGCCCTGCATTCCGATTTCAAATCCGAAACCGTTAAAACCTATGAAATATATCCATAACCGCGAAAAGACCATTTATTTATATACATAATCGTAAAAAAACTATTTATTTATATCTATATCAGCTTAAATAGATATACTTTGAATGAGCTAACCGCGAAAAACTCACTAATTGTCATTCCTATGTAAGTTTGACAACCTTATGCCTCATTTGAAAAGAGTGTGTAGGTTTGAGTTTATAATCTAAGTCTTAGGAGGATTTTGGGTGAAAGGGTTTGCTTCTAAAGAAGGGTTTTGTGTGGAAATAGTGAATGGATTAGATTTTTTAATCAAACATGAACATCAAGCTCTAATCATATGAGGGATGTCTATGCATGATCTAGGAATCAATGGTGGTGATTGAAATAAGAAGCATTTTTAGCCAAATGTTTAGAATTTCAAGCAATGATGATGTGTGATATAAATGACTGCTGAGATAAAAATGGTTGCAAATTAAACAAGGAAACACATGCATTGCCAGATCAAGCTAGTTTCTTGCAAGGCTTTAACTTGAAAACTGAGCATTTGCAAATTGGAGATTGATTGAAGCTTGCCTATTTAAGATTAGATTTCAACATCACTATCACTTCAACAATACTCATTACCAGGTAATTTTTAGGATTAGATTTTGAAGAAGCCTGGCTCTTCTTTTATGGTATGTTGGGATCCTGAAAAATGTGGAGGAAAGGACAATAAGGAGGAAAATGAAAAAAAAAATCATTTTAAACCTATTCTTTTTCACTTAGTTTTGTTAAAGTGTACTATTATTTTTCCTATAAAATTCCCTTTGACATCCAAATGAAACCAAAAAAAAAGAAAAAAAGAAAAAGAAGTTCCCTTTCTTGTTTTTCCCTTTTGTTTTCTTTATAATTCTCCTTTTCCAATTTTCCAGTATCCAAACATACCCTTTTAAAGTCAATACTAATAGATGAACTCAAAAAGAATGAAAAATGAGCATTGCGCCTAACCCGGAAGCGTAAGCTTAGAACCAAGTGAGACAAACGTTCTATGAACTTAAAAAAAGCATTGCAGCAAGGACCTGTATACAGCATAAGCATAAAACTAACAGAACAAAATGACTTCTTGGGTCATAAGGACACCATCTACTCATGGAAAGTACCAAGAAACTCATCAGATAGTATTAAATCAAAATTATGACAGTGAGGGTCCAATAACTTACTATTACTTATCTTTCAGGACCAAGTAAACTTCTCAGGAGCAGCATGTAGTAAACAAATGCTTAAAACACAATGGAATCACAGAAAATGACTGCCCCAGCAGCAAACTGCACCAGAAAACACATAAGCAAATACTAAACAGTCAAACTACACAATAAATCCAAGTTTTGACATATCAATGCTTAGTGGGGGAATCTAGTTTTCTATTATCCATTCTTTTAGTATTTGAGTGGGTGGTGGCTCACCATTGATTAATCCTCAATGAGAAAGCAGGCCTGTAAATTCCCAAAATGCTCAACTACACTCCATTCTCAACCAAAAAGTTTACAACACACCTCCAACCAAGTCAGCTCAGACTTAATTCATGTAAAGTTCACACTAAAAACAAGCACTATCCAACAAAAATTTCAGCTGAAACTCAAAAGCATACCTTTCTACATATAAATAGAGACTGAATGGAATGTACGGTGGGAAGGTTTACCCACATATCAGAACTCAAACAGCAGGAAGGTTCACCTCTTTGAAAACAAAGCTTATGGACCCCAATTCAAATATGCATTGAAAATTCTTAAAATGGTTATGTCATAAAAGGATGCAACCTAGAGTAAGAATTCAGAAGTAATGACACCCATTAAATGTAAGAAACTCCTGTTATGGGGAACTATAATCCATCTATCTACACTGTGAAAGTTTGATTCTGACCACAAAAGCACATACATAAGGGGAATAAATAAAGAGGGAAAAAATAGGAAGGCAGGGTACAGAAATTATTTCACGATCTACAATGGTATAATTAAAGAATAAATCAGCATTATGATCAATGCAAGAACCAAAACGAAATCAGATGTACAAATGAACAAGGTAATATACAGGTCAAGTTGGTAAAAGCGTATATGAATAAATTAGTATGAGAAAGCAAAATTCCCATCATAGAAAAAACCTGGGAAAAATCATTCTACTCATGAAATTTGGGGACTATGCCATACCGACAAGACGTGGTATGATAAGCTAGTCAATGCCATACAACTATTCCCCTCAAGACAAGCTATAAACTTTGAAATTTGAATACGCACCCATATCAGAAGAAACTCAAGCCCAGAAAAAGGAAATATACAGAATTCCCCCTCAAAAATCCAACATCCCATCATGTTCTTCCCAACATCTCTCTAAAGAATTCCCTAGATTTTGTTGGATATAAGGTATACCATTAGCAATGTCACATATAAGGTATACCATTAGCAATGTCACACCACCACCATCAACTGTCCAATCTAGCCTATTTTGGTGTGAAGCACAACCTGACCTTCAAACTATACAAGAACATCTCAGGTTTTAGGAACTCAGCCACTTTCTCTTTTACAATTACCTGGCAAGAGGAATTTGTACTTGTCAGCATTATCCAGCAAAAATGCAGGAAGATGAACTGCTGAGTAAGAACGAGGTATAGGTCCCATCTTCCCGATAATCTCCTGAAATGTGTATTCCTCAGGAAGCATGTCAAATAGATCAGTCCCTTTGCATACAACATCCTGAATCCTATCGGGGTTCGAGTAATGAGAAAACCTCACCCGATCATAGTGGCTGTAAGCTTTCATCTTGAATATGAACTCATCGATATGGCGAAAGCAAAAGCTACAATGCCACCCCGCATCTGAGAAGATGACATCACTCTGACGGTAATGAGCGTATCTAGTCTTGCCTGTCTTGTACCTATGGACTGAAGCTCTCCAGCTCTTATCATCTAAATAATACTCAAAAGAGTACAAGTAGTTCCTCAGCTGAAGATGAAGGATTGGTGGGATATTATCACACCATCTCAAGAGATTAATTGTGTGAGCGCTTGGGATCTCATCAACATCAGACATTATCAACAAGTCGTCGTCTTCTATACCTGCTATTCTAAGAAGCTGGTCAAGTGCAACTCTCTGATATGCCTCTTCAACAAATGGGTTTTCGCCTTTCTTAAATCTCCCTCCAATAATCCCATAAGTCAGTCGAGGCTCTACAAATTTGAATTGGTCCCGATTGCTTGCAAAAAGCAGAGGTTTAGGTAAGCCAGTAAATGTTGAGTTTGATTCAAGAAACACAAACTGTGTTAAGTAGGGATACAATTCTTTCCATTGAATCGTGAGAAGGTCCCGTTCGTTACTAAATAACACAGCATCGTATACTCGCCTTGGGGATTCACGAATTCCCCATTCATGTAGTTTGCAAAGAGTCTCCATTGACACATTCTCATGATAATAGTGAGGAAGTTGACGAAAGGGCTTGGGAGGCGATTCCCACAGTGGTCTAAGGAAATAGGTGATCTTCTGCCCGTGCAAATACATGCCAAAGATGCACAATGGCAAAACCACGAAAAAAATAAAATAGGTCTTCAAATCAAACTCTTGAAAAATACACTGAAATCTCGACATAGACAACGCTTCATGGGATCCCTGCTGCAGATCAAAAACCAAAACTTTCTAAGAATTAAATATATTCAAGATAATGCCATACCAATCTCGAATTTAGAAAAAGATATGGAAATTTTAAAGGCAGAACACCAGTTATGCCAGCTCTATAACATAAACTACGACAAGAAGACTCATATCCAATAAAGCAAACTCCAAATAGCTGCTTCTCTTACTGAATGAACTATAACTGGAAGAATTTTTAAAAAGATCACAGGACTTTGAATTTTGATTGTCAAAATGATACATAAAATCATATACAAAGAACAAAAATCAAAATCCACAACCATATTATTGAATTTACTATATGTTCCTATATTCCCATAATATATATAGTCCAATAAAATAGAAACTTAGAGGGGGAAGGGGGGGAAGCAATCACACAAACAAAAAACAAAACAAATTCAATTCATTCAATGCTCCAACACTTGGACACAATTGACAACCCAAACCGCTTTTCATATCCTTTTTAAATACAGTGCCACTGGAAAAGGAATAAACGAGGTTGTAACACACATATGCAACCCATTTACTTTGATATTCCTCCCTACCACATTGACACTTTCAAGAAAAAACCTGAAAAGAATATTCTAGGGAAAAAAAAAAGGTAAAATGAATGTAAATTTAAAAAAACCTAAAGCCACAAACAAAAAAAAATCAATTTCCTCAATACTTGAGACACAAGCCTATCACTTAAAAAGGGTCAAGGGACGCAAAAATAACCAATTTTGATGTATCGAAACAAATATTCGAGTTACAGAAAACTAGGCCAAAAAAACATTTTTTTCACTAAATCAAAGCTAAACAAAAAATACACAATATTCATAACTCAAGCAAACCCAATACTCAAAAAAAATACTAGAAACCAAAAATCAATAACTAAACAAATTCAAAAATAAACAAAAGAAAACAAGTAAGGTACCTGGCCACAAACGTCTTCGCATATATCATCAGTCTTCTTGGAACTGTAGTACCCATCAGACATGATTAACACCCCCTCGATTACGATTAATGCAATACAAATAATTCTACCAATTGGAATGCAGACTTAATCTTCTGGTTAACCATGTCCAGATATCGTTAAAGCCCAGATCAAACAAAACCCCCCTCCTCCCTTCAAAAGAACAAAACCAAATCCAGAGGCCAAAATTCCCCAAGAGAAATATGCCCTTTGGTTGTTTTTCGTTGTTTAACCACTAACCAGATAGCTCTATTTCAAAAACTGGAAGAGGGGAGAGAGAACCCAAAAAACATAAGCTTAACCCCTCAAAATTCCATTTTTTCCCACACACAAAAAGTAATATCTATACCATTTTTTAGCCGTATAATTAGTAAATTAATATCTGTAGTTTTGATCAGATGGTTACTAATTCATCCACGTGGAACTATTGTGTGGGTGATCGTGCGTGATGATTTCTTAAAAGACAAGTGCTGATCTGTCATATAGAGGAAGATGCAAACATATTACAAGGAGCCGTTTCTCTTGTTTTACTAGCCCACGGTAAACAATTCTTTGTTATCTTAGGGTGTTTTTACGAATATGGGCATGAGTATTTGCTAGTTAAAGGAGTGAGGGAAGGGTGCTTATGGTCATTTCAAATGCAATTAGCGTACTCCGATTCTGAGGTTGTTACCTCACGCTCCGTTAGACCCCGTCAATACACCCTTTAACAATTTTTTTTTATCCGGTAATTCATGAATTGTATTGTTCTTGTGACATTGAAAAAATTTATTAATAATTATTATAAAAAATAAATATTAAAATTATTATTTAATTTTTTTTAATTTTGTAATATCTTCATAAAATTAAATAAGTAAAATAACCGCGCTCGCTGACCCCTTCCCCTTTGTTTTGGCTCTATAATTATTACTAACGTTACAATTTTTAAGCATAAAAGATCCTTCTTTGTTATACTTGGAAATTCTTTTGTTGAAGGATATCTTTAGAAAATTGGTGCATGTACAACCAGAAAATTTAGATATCTTTAGTTTAGTTGTTTGCCTTTCTCTGAAAAAAAAATGTTAAATTCAAAAAAGCCATTCTTTTCGGCACAAACAAGCCTTTTGATTGAGGTTAGGTTCGAAATTGGCAAGAACATCTTTTGATTAATATCAAGGCTTGCCTTGTAAAGTTAAGAGAATTTGGCGAGGGTAGAGTATTAGCTTGCTTTTTTTTCTTATTCTTAATAAAATGTTGAAACCAACAAGTTGACATTCTTATCATTATTGTATGAACATTTTCACATAATAGCAGGATATAAATTGTGAATCACTGAAATTCTACTTCACTTAATAATGCATGTGTTGTTTGCTATCTAATCCATATATTTGTGACAATTATAATATTAAGTTGGATATCATTTTGAGTCGTAAAATAAAAGGATGATACAAATCTCGATTTATGTTTGATTATCGGGTAAGGTTTGATTTGTTTTATTGTAATAGAAATACTTAAATCCAAGTAATTTTTTTAAAATATTAAAATATTGAAAAACCAATATCATGCATCCCATTATTTGCATCAGCGTTTTTTTAATTTTACTAAATAAAATTAGATGGTATTATTTTGTCTTCTTTTTTTAAAAAAAAAAAATCTCTATGAAAGTCTGCTAAATTAATGAAGCCAGTAATGTGCCCAAATTTGGAGAAAAAAAAAGCATAATCATTTTTTATTAGACGTTGATAGTTTGGACTTTTTTGGCAATTAAAGTAAAATATCAAACCATTTTAAGGATTAATGATAGCATGCTTTTGTTTTTTAGTTTAATTTTTTTATATTGTTTTCAGTTGAATTTCTTGACTTTTTTTATGAAAATGTCTTTAACTTTTAATCGCATTCGTGCATGCTATCCCTTGATTACAAATTTACTATCAACATTTAGGATGGATAACTTGTTAGACTATGATTCCGTATTTAGTGAGTAAATCATTACCTCGTTTTGTTTGTGTCTATTTCATCGAATTTGTCTTGGTACATTTTCGTCCCTATTTATGTGTATATCATTGTTTATGAAGAAAAAAAATTTAAGAGGAGTTCAGATTTTATAATGACACATTATATAAATTAAATTGCTTTCCATAAATGCCCTCTTGTTAAAATAAAATTGAAGATTTTATTTCTTCAACTTCTTTTGTGATAAGAGCAAATGAAAAGAGTGATCGAGAAAGTGAAACTGTCAAAAATTTTAAAAAAAATTATAATACTATAATTTTAGTGTTTTTTCTTTTCACACTCATGTGAAATTCGCTCAATAATTTGTAATATATAAATCCTATGAATGTGAGGAAAATAATTTCTCAAAAAAATAACTTATAACTTGCTAATTCACATAATCATAGAACTATATTTTTACTTTAGAAGAACTTTGCTATTATATTCATCTAAATAAACAATATATAGAGATTTGTTAATTTACCTCAATGTATACAGGAGTAAGTTAGCAATATATCTCAACTTTTGTATAACAAAATACTCTCAACAATTCATATTTTCATTACACAAATACAAGACAATAAGGTAATTCAATAAATATATCTATTTTTTTTTTTTTTGATATTGAGATAACCGGTGGTCAGAAAAAAATGTCATCCGATACTATTGAAAAACTCTCGCAGAGATCTATTGATTAGGATCTAGAAGCCCTTGTCATCGTCAACCCTCCACCCTTATACACTACCGACAACCCAAATACAAATGAAGGGGCATTTTTTTTTAAATTTGCATATTTTGGGAGTATTTCGAAGAAAAAAAATTAAGACCACCAACAGACATATTTTCTAGGCATACTGTGAAATCTTGTGGCCTAACTCTATTAGATTCATGCGTGTGCACCTCACACGTCGACATCGTCCGCTTTCTATGTGTAGGTTTCGTTTCTTACGCTCGTCAGATTTAACTTTTTTTTAGATGTTTTAATGAAATTATTAAAATAATCTTATTTTTTATGTATTCAAAAGTATTATAGTCTAAAAATTGTAGTACATTACTAGCCTACTCTAACAAACCCCATATATATATATATATATATATATGGGAATACTGAAATGCGAACCTCTTAGAAAGAGAGGAAACAGATAGATGTTGTGAAAGCATCCCTTTCTATTTTTGAAAATTTATGTACAACAGTACCACTTAAATATCATGCTAATTTTACTATATATTAGTAAAGTATATAATTTGTCTTTTGTTTTATTTTATATATATTACTTTACGTATATAATGTTTGCGCCTAATTAAATTCCTCATCCAAAATAAATTAAAGCTTTTTTTTTAAATGCCAAAATATAGTACAACAATTGATTCTACGTGGTATCCGATACTTTCTAAGGGTTAACGTAGTTCGGTAACCATAAAATTTAATAAAAGTATAAGAATAATAAAAAAATTTGCTTTGTTCAAAATCATAACTATAAACCAAATCAATCTTTTCAATAATCAAAATTTTTGGTTCGGTTTGGTTATCGAAATTTTATAACTAATTACAGTTAATTGAAAAAAATCAATTTTTTACCAAATCAATAAAATTAATTAATTATACTAATAAAAATATAATATAATTAAAAAAACTACAATCTCATTCCATCAATATTAATTAATACATACTGAAATTATTAAATCATTCAAATACTTCAAATAAGCATTTTTTTAATAAAATTTTATTTATTGCTATATGTACTTGGTAATTGTACAATTATTATGTTAGTCTTAAAAGAGATATAATTTATTGTTATATGGATAAAATTATAATGGGGTGTGTGTCTATATATATATATATATATATAGAGAGAGAGAGAGAAAGAGATTAAGTGGTTAATTAGCATATTTAAAAATCAATAAACATAACCATAATCATAACAACAAAAAAAATCAAAAATTCGAATCGTAAACCTAACTATTTTTTTTATAATAACATTTTTCGTTCGATTATGTAATGATTCAAGTTCAGTTATGATTATCGGTTATTTTTTTTCCACCCTAACACTTTCATCTACAATCATTTGATGTACATATATGCCATTGTATTCAAGGATGTTCGTGGGGCTCGCTTGAGGCGAGGTGTTTCTTCCCCGAGACATATGCTTGGGGCGTATGTAATAGTGGTTGCTTCTACACCCCTACCTCTTTTATCAATGTGCGTACGCCTATAGGTCAAAGGTTTGAACTCATAACCTAATGAGTAGAAATACAAATCTTAACTATTAAGTTGGTATTCTTGTTGTGATGTCATTACACTTCATAAATATATATTACATGTAATCTAGTTTAGTAATAATTACAAATTATTTAATTAATCACTTATAAGTTACAACGAAATAAAAATATAATTTATATATAAATATTTATAAAATTATAATTATTATGCTCTAGAAAGTTAGTAAACATATTAAAATTTGTTAAAATTTAATTTATTTAAATTTAAATTATTACTATTTAATTTAAATTAATTATTTTTTATTATTCTAATTAATTAATTAATATTTCGAAACTCCCTACTATATTCAAAAGGTTTACACCCCAACGTCTCGGGACTTACACCCCAACACTTCGGAATAAATGCCTCGTCCAATACATTTCCCTCTAAAAACACTGATATATACCATACAATACATTAAATTTTATATATGATAACCCCATTTATATTTTTTCTTTTTTATTTTACATAAGACAGAATATTGAAACTGTAAAGACAACGTCAGACTATGGGGAGGCATTACTCTAGTATTCATAATTAATTAGAAGCACATAAGACAGAATATTCTCCTCTATCAGGTTAATTGTTCAATAAAAAATTAAATTTTTTTTATTGACGGCTGATACACATACAGTGCGCCCAAAAATTTCTCTTATAATTAAAAAAAGCAATACATTATATATATATATATATATATAAAATAAAATTATTAAGTCAAAAATATTTTTAATTTTTTTTTGCACCACATTAAAACCAGCTTTAAAAAATCACATTTTGAACTGCTAACACAATTATACGAAGTTTAAAATTTTAGAGGAACAAAGTGAGTGACTGTAAGCCAGTTAATTATTGACATTTTTATTTGTCATGTTCAATGGGCTGAGATAAGTGTACTGTTGTTATCACACTAAACTCAAGGATAAAGACAAAAATTAGTGGTTCCTATGTGACTTTGCAAGATTGAAAGATTCCCATTTCAATTACCAATCAGGATGATTAGTTGTATTAAAGCATCAAGTCATTAAAATCCTCCACCAACTCAGTTGCCGCTAAGTGAAAAACATGAACGACTAATGGCAACGGAGAAATTTTTGTTTGCAGCGTTTGTAAAATTTATTTTAGTACTAGAGTAAAAATTAGATTGATAATTTTTAAAATATTTATTGATAATATTAATTAAATATATATAAATTTTATTATTAAAATTTCATAAAATTTAACTGATAATTTTTTAAAACTTCATAGTAAATAGTTTGGTTTAAATGGAGCAAGAGATTTGAGAGTTTTATAAAATAAATAAATACTTGAATAAAAAATAAAAATAGCAATATACATAAGTTTTGATTATAAAATGATTCCGACTAAATCTTAAAATTTAAGAAATTCAAATTCATGTACAAAAATAGTGTATTGCAACCCCAAAGAGTTAGCTTAACAGGCAAAGTGGCTTCAAGGTTTTTCTTGAGGTCGCTGGTTTGAGTTCCCTTGGGACTAGACCGTAAGATTTTCTTTGTGAATTTCTTTGCCTTGATCCATGGTATGTTCAAGCTGGCTTGTGGATATGACTAATGAAATTCTTAAAAATTACTAATCAAATTTTTAGCCAATAGATTTGCATTTGATGAAGTTAAAAATCTCATGTCAGGCTCGAGAGTGGATTTAAAGCATCAATGAGGTTAAGTAATACTAATAAAAATGGGTTTCTTTTACCGTATCTCATTCATATATGATGATAATAAAATGAGTAAAAAATAATAAAATGTTATTTTATCTGTCCTCCCACTTTTGAATTTTACACTCATTTATTATTCTTAATTTAAAATGATTGGAAAAATGTGTGGGTTTAGTACACCATATTGAAAACAGGATATGATTAAGAGAATGATAAAATGAAATCATTTTTGTCCAAATTTATATTTGAATAGCATCTCAACATAGGCATAGCACGTGTTAATTTGCTCTTTTATATGAAAAAATAATAAGCTAATAGTTACTTTCTTATCTATAAGCTAACAGTTACCTTCTTACTTATAAGTATGCCAAACATTATACCCACATATTCTCCATTAGAAAATTGAATCTTCAAAGAAAAACCCCAAAAGAAGAACAATCCGGTTAGAATTACCAAAAAGAAATAAAACAAATTAAAAATGCGGAGAAGATAAAGAGTAATAGAGAAAATCAACATAGGTTGAAGATAAGAGAGATAAGGAGAGTGGAGAACTTAAGTCTAAGTGGAGTAATGGGAGAGAAAAACATGAGAGAAAGATGTGGAAAATTTGGAGAAGATAAAGAGTAATAGAGAAAATCAACATGGATGGAAGATAAGAGAGATAAAGAGACCGGAGAAGTTAAGTCTGAGTGGGAGAGAAAAACATAGGAGAAAGATGTGGGGAGTTGGATCTAATTGTGTTACATATTTAAACTTATTTAAATATTTGATTTATATATTTAAGTAGAGATTTAAGTGATATTTTGAGGTGTGGACACCAAATGAATGTTCTGGCTTTATTAATACTAGTGTCTTAACACGTGCATATCTGCTCTTTTATATGATAAAAGAGTATGTTAACAATTATTTTCTTACCTATAAGCATACCAAGCATAATGATCACGTATTCTCTATTAGAAAATTGAACCAGCAAAGAAACCCTAAGAGAAGAACATTCTGGTTATAATCACCAAAAAGAAATAAAAACAATTGAAAACGTGGAGAAGATAAAGAGCAATAGAGAAAATCAACATGGGTTGAAGATAAGAGAGATAAAGACAGTGGAGAAGTTAAGTCTAAGTAGGGTAGGGGGAGACAAAAACATAAGAGAAAGATGTGGAAAATGTGGAGAAGATAAAGAGCAATAAAGAAAATCAACATAGGTTGAAGATAAGAGAGATAAGGAGAGTGAGGAAGTTAAGTCTGAGTGGGATAGTGGGAGAGAAAAATATGGGAGAAAGATGTGGGGAGTTGAAGTCAATTCAGTTACATATATAATTTTATTTAAATATTTGATTTATATAAGTAAAATTTAATGACATTTTGAGGGTGGACACCAAATGTGGTTTCTAATTTTATTAATACTGGCATTTCAACACGTGTTATGTACGTGTTGATATGCTCTTTTATGTGATAAAACAATATACTAACAATTATCATCTTACCTATAAGCGTGCCAAGCATAATGGTCACATATTCTCCATTAGAAAATTGAATTTGTAAAGAAACCCCAAAAGAAAAACAATCCGGTTAGAATTACCAAAAAGAAATAAAAACAATTAAAAATGCAGAGAAGATAAAGAGCAATAAGAAATCAACTTGGGTTGAATATAAGATAAATAAGGAGAGTGAAGAAGTTAAGTCTGAGTGGGATAGTGGAAGAGAAAAACATGGGATAAAGATGTGGAAAATGTGGAGAAGATAAAGAGTAATAGAGAAAATCAACATGAGTTGAAGATAAGATAGATAAGGAGAGTGGAGAAGTTAAGTTTGAGTGTGATAGTTGGAGAGAAAAACAAATATGAGATAAAGATGTGGATAGTTGGAGTCAATTGAGTTACACTTATAACCTTATTTAAATATTTGATTTAATATTTAAGTAGGGTTTAAGGGACATTTTAAGGAGTGGACACCAAATATGGGTTCTAGTTTTATTAATAGTATAGAAGTATAGATATCGATATAGGAAAATAACATGATCATATTCCTCCAAATTATAAAATTTATTTTTATTTTATCTTCTTAATCTAATGTACCAAACAATCTCAAATACAAATAAAAGAAAAATGTTATCTCAACCATTCAAAGTACCAAAACAAGTCTACTTGTAAATCTCTTGGCCCAAGCCCAAAAAACAATCTAAATGGCATGCCTAACACGTAGTCCACCATGGGCCGTGGCTGGGCTGGTTAGCTACGTTTAACTGGCTATAGACCAAGTATCTAGGCCCATGAAGACTAGGTGGATACAATCCCATAAGGTCGGAACCATCGTTTCCATATACTAGCTCAGGCTCAGCCAATCTTATGTCACGCCAGTGACTTGAACGTAAATCTCTTCCTCCGTCTCTCAGGTCAAAAAAGCTTACAACACAAAAAAAAAAAAAAACAGCGAAAAAAGCTCTAGGTATCGTGGCATCCCAAAGAATCTACGTGAAGTACAGATCCGATTGAGAGAGAGCGATCGGTCCTTTTCATTTGTCTTCAGTTCAATCAATCTGTCTCTCTCACGATACCAAAAGCACTCGCGGTATTATTTCAATTTTTTATTTTCTTTTTAACTTCTTTGCATTATCATAGAAATTCCTATTTTAGGGTTTTTGATTATCATCCTATTTCTAATCGATCATTTACTAATCTTTGGTGTTGTTGCTTTCAGTTGGAATCATACTGAATTTTTGTTTTGTGATTGAATTTGGTTGATTCGTTTGGTGTTGTGTTAGGAATTGTTTGTGCTGCTCGGTGAGGTAGGGAGATGGATTTGCTATCTGGTTACAAGGTGACTCTCTCTGTCTCTGTTTCTGTCTCTATCTCTTTTTGGCTTTCCTTTGTTTTCCTTTTCACTGCTGTTAAGTTATGCAAATGAATGTTTATATCTTTTTACTGTTAAAAAGTAGTTTTCCTTTATAGTTTGATAGTGTCTTGTTGATATTGTAGCAATGGATACTCTTATCACGTTTCGGAATGAGACTAAAGAAAATGTAATGCTTGTTTTTACAAGTGAACAAATT
Organism: Bretschneidera sinensis; assembly: GCA_023935145.1. Taxonomy (NCBI): domain Eukaryota; kingdom Viridiplantae; phylum Streptophyta; class Magnoliopsida; order Brassicales; family Akaniaceae; genus Bretschneidera; species Bretschneidera sinensis. The sequence continues at coordinate 35,681,173 of CM043701.1, read as the reverse complement.
CGAAGTTAATTTTGAAACGTTTTATTACTAATTGTCATGTTTTAGTTGTTTTCTTTTTTGGACTTTTGTCAGAAATTATAAAACAAGCTCTTTTTAGTTATATAATGTTATTGATATATGAATAAATGTAACTTGCCAAGCTGTGAAAGACATGAGAGTTACCTCTTCAATATCACGTGGAAGGAAAATTTTAGAATACATTGTGATGCTGATTGAATCATTATATACTCCGTATACAGCAACCTGTTCCATTGTTCAATTGGTTTCTTTTTGCTCTGTCGACTCTGTCCAATACACTTATGAACCAATTTGTGATTAGATATGATTGTGTCAGTTTTTCTCGCATTTTCTGTTCATGTGTAATTTAGTAAGGATGCTTGTGCAGGGAGTTGTTGGGCTTGTTTTTGGAAATGATAATTCTTCTTCAAATGAAGATAGGTAAACTTTCCTTTTCCTATTTGTAATAACTTTGAGGTTGATGAATTTTCTTTAGGGTGTAATTCACATGATAGTGTTATACAGTGGACTGACCAGCTAATATTATATTCAGCACTATTATTTATTGTAACTAATTTGTTATTCGGTTTCTATTAAAAGTTATGTTGAACACTTGCTCGACCGCATAAGCAATGGTGTCTTAGCAGAGGACAGAAGGACTGCTATTGCAGAACTGCAGTCTGTTGTAGCAGAAAGCCGTGCTGCCCAACTAGCATTTGGAGCAATGGGTGAGGTTACTTTCGCGTTGGATAAATTAAGCTTCGTTTGTCTGTCAGTTGTATTGTATGATATAAGTTAACTTTTTGTCTTTGCAGGTTTTCCTGTAATTATGGGTGTCTTAAAGGAAGAACGAGATGACATTGAAATGGTGTTAGATCTTCTCTTCCTTATAATATCTTTTTAATTGTCTCTTTTTTAGTTTTCTGTTTTTGTAAATTTATAAGTTTCATACTTTTTCTTGAAAATTTATGTATAAAATTCTTCGTGGATAACAAACTGAGGAGTAGATGTGGGTTCCGATTTTCCACAATTTGGCAATTTATGTTTCAGGTCTATTAGGCCTGTATGTTGCTTTCGAAAGAAGTCAATAAAAAAAAAAGAAATCAAATATGTGAGAAACATCAGTTTAATGTTGTTGTTAATAAAGTTAGAATTATTAAGATTGGAACTTTTGACTTGCGCTGCTCACATCCTTTTACCACTTGAGTCATGGCCCAGGGGTGGCTTTTATGTCATTGATGTGATAATTAAACTTCTCACTGTTTTAGTTTGCTTTAATATGAAAATATGAATGTCATGCTGCAAGGTTTCTATAGAGTTTGATCAGGATGACCTGCTTATGTATGTTGTATCTACTAGAAATGGTTTATATTGTTCAGTTCATGTAATTCTTTTGCCAGGTTCGAGGTGCCCTAGAAACTCTTGTTAGTGCTTTGACTCAAATTGATCATGTAAAAGGGCAAAAGAATGGGGTTCAATCAGCTTTAATGAACACCGATTTACTCTCCCGAGAAGCAGAAAGCATTTCTCTTCTTCTAAGTTTATTGGTAAGAGTTCTTTATATGGATTTAAAACATTTTTGTAGGCTTTTGATTTGAAGGCTGACATCTTGTCTGGGTAATTTCGCAGTCAGAGGAGGATTTCTATGTACGATATCATACACTTCAAATTTTGACAGCCCTTCTCACAAATTCTCCAAATAGGTACGAGTCGTTTAGTAAATATCTCTCTTCATATCTAGATTTTTGGAGCTTTTGAGTTATACGTGGAGGACTCTTGCTGAGTTTCTCTTCAGATTACAGGAAGCCATTTTGACCATTCCTCGTGGTATAACTCGGCTCATGGATATGCTTATGGATCGTGAGGTACATGCTCATTTACTGAATCGTCCTAAAATTTTCTATTAAATTCATGTATTTAACTTTATCATACTTATCAAAAAAGTATTCAACTTTATAATAAGCTAGCTTTTCACTGTATAGCCTTTTGGGAGCCTTCTAATTTTCCTGTTTCAAGACTAAAATTCTTTTTTTTTTTTGCCTCTCCATATCAGTCTTACACCATTCTGCGAATATTTAACTTCTGGGGAACTATAAATGTTTTACTATGTAGAGCTTTTTGAGGAAGATAAACATTGATATGTCTTTTATTGTCTGGTGCTGCTTCTTGTTGCTGCATCATTGCTTTCTATTCTATGAAACTGATAATGGTTTGCCTTCCAGGTCATCCGAAATGAAGCCTTACTACTTCTCACTTACTTGACTCGTGAAGCTGAAGTGAGCCTCTTCCTTTTTTTTTGGTTGGTTGAACCTGTGCATGCAATATTCTTGAGTTATCTCACTAACTGATAAGACTTTGATGACTTTAGGAGATTCAAAAAATTGTGGTCTTTGAAGGTGCATTTGAGAAAATTTTTAGTATCATTAAAGAGGAAGGAGGTTCAGAAGGTGGTGTTGTCGTGCAGGTGATTCATTGCCAGTCTTTTTAAGAATGATTTTCAGTATACTTACTCGAATCTTTTTGCTGCCATGCTATTTGTTTGAGGCTTTGAGCCTTTTTGCATTATGATGAAGTTCTTAACAGAATGTGAATTTAAAATGTTTACCTTCTCCTTTGTAATTAAAGCTTGCTGGGGTCAGGAATGCTTTAGCTTTTATGATGCAGACAGTTGTTAGTTATGAATCAGTGTTTCAGTTCCTGTGATAACTTTCAGACTATGCTTTTGCCTGTGTGGCACAGATGGGCATGTACAATTATTGTTTTGCTGTATCTTTCCTCTGCATTCTTTTTTATATTTGAAACTTAAATAAAGACATTGAAGTGAAAGTAACCTAGTGCCCTCTGATGCATATTCCTATTAGGAATCATTGAAGTGAAAGTAACCAACGCGATATGGGTAAAATGGCATAGACTTGTGGAATAACCACAAGGCTGCTGGTTCCATTCCCCATATCTGCGATGGTTAGACCACAAGGATTTTCCTTGCGAATTCCCTAAGTCGGGTGTGGATGGTCTGCTTTTGACCTGTTGGGGAAGTGGATTTAGTACGGTACACGCAAGCTAGCTTGTGATACCACTTTATCGTTGAACCAAAAAAGAGATATTTGTTTAATACAGTGAATTTATAAACATACATTTACATCAATGTGTGTCTACATTATAGAGATTGCTTTCTCTGTTGGCTCTGTCTGAGTTTGAATGTAGTCAGGGTGCCATTATCTAAACATCTGGTTTTTTTCCAGCACATATGGTTATATCATAGATTTTGATGTATTATGTTTTCAGAGCGAGAAAGATTGGAAAACTAACTGTTTTTGGTGTGTTTTTCTTCCCCTTTAAACTTGAGCAGAGTAAATGGAAATCAAAATATTTTGTTACTTTACCTGAATCCACATTGTTTTGTTGAAGTTGTAGAGAATAGCATCTCAAAATGCATGCCTAAGCATATCAGCAATTTTTCTAGTTTTGCATCTCCAAGAATGAAAAACTGTTTCCAGAGTACAGAACTAACATGAGCTTCACACTTCCTCCAGTCAGTTCTTTCTGTTTTTGATAAGCATGGGAGAAATCTGTGAATATATAATGGAACTATTACTTATATTTTTGTATCTTCCCAGGATTGTCTTGAATTGTTGAACAATCTTCTCCGTAAAAATGCATCTAATCAGGTTTGTAGGCGTTGTTACTGTCTTTTTCTTGTTATTTATGCATGAGGTTTATTACCAGCTGATAATTTCTTTTTTATTTTAGATACTACTAAGGGAGACTATGAGCTTTGACCCTATAATATCAATTTTGAAACTACGAGGAAGCACATACAGTTTCACCCAGCAAAAGGTTGGATAGTCAAATGTTTATAACTTTATAAAAATGCTGTTCCTTTCGAATAATTATATTTTTAATATGCTATTGCAAGCATTATTGGTGATTTCTTGTTCTTGAATCAAACACCATGCCAGTAGACAATTAATCTACTCAGCACGTTGGAGACAATTAGTTTGTTAATGATGGGAGGTTCAGAGACTGAGCCTGGTAAAGATGCAAGTAAGCTGACCAATAAAACAGTTATGGTTCAGGTTTGTCATAAACTCATATCCACTGAAGTTAACACCTAAAAATTCTACTAGTTTTGTGATTGCTTATCCTGTTTCATGTTTGATTTATTGCAGAAGAAAGTGTTGGACCATCTACTAATGTTGAGCGTTGAAAGCCAATGGGCTCCTGTTGCAGTCCGTTGCACGGTAAGACGGTTGATTTGTATATATATTTTACTTCTCCCTGATATTCTCTCTCTCTCTCTCACACACGTGTGTGCGCGCACACACACACACTTGCTCTTGGAAACCGCCCCATTGACATGCATGTCAGAGTATCTCTTTGCTTCCTTATCTATCTAATCCTTAAGAAAAAAGGTTGAAAAGATGGGGAGGATCGGTTATAGATAGTCAATTTTATCTCTAATCTTCATCCCTTCCCCTGTGTAAAAAGATAGGGTAATTGTAGTGCATCCAGGAAAAGTCTGTCAATCAGAGTTAGCAGTTACATTTTAAAATGTGAAAAGCAATCAATTATATGATCCCTGACATATAAAGAATAGTACCAACACTTGTCTAGGCTTCGAACTCATCCTCACCTAAGCTGTTGATAGGTTATATGGTCTATTGATAAGCTGAGTGGCTGTTACTCATAACGTGTTTTGTATGCAAATGCTCTTTCCTGATTCAGCAGTAGGAATGTTGTGGTCTTGATGTTTTATTGAATCAATTGCTTGAGTATTTGTCCAAACTTACAGCCTTTTGTGTTTTCTGTTTCTGCCTTTTGTAGTTGTAGTAACTTTGTCGTTTATTTTTCTTTTATGATTTTTTTCTCCAATTTATTAAAGATTATTCACTTTGCCAGGCATTGAGGTGCATTGGTGATCTCATTGCTGGACATCCCAAGAATCTTGATGCCCTTTCTAGCAAGGTTCTTGGTGAGGTTCCGCAAGCAGAACCTGCTCTGAATTCTATTCTTCGAATCATTTTGCGAACGTCTAGTATGCAAGAGTTTGTTGCAGCTGACCATGTCTTCAAGTGCTTTTGTGAGGTTGATGTCTTTGCTATTTAATTTCTTCATTATTATGCTGTTGAATCTTTGCTATTTAATTTCTTCATTATTATGCTGTTGAATCTTGTGAACTTGTTCAACGAATATATACGCCATGGATTTCACACTCATGAACGCCATTGTTTCTTGATTGTGTATTTTAAATCTTACTTTTTAGTGTTTTATGAATTCACTCAGAAAAATGCTGATGGCCAAGCAATGTTAGCATCTACGTTAATTCCTCAACCGCATTCAATGGTTCATGCTCCCCTTGAGGAGGATGTTAACATGTCATTTGGAAGGTTTGTTCTAGATTATTACCCCCCTTTTCCTCTTTAGTCTGTTTTCACATGAAAATCATACTTTTAGTTATTTATCTGATAAAATAACTATTTTTATATGGCAGCATGCTGTTTCGTGGTCTTACTTTAGGTGAAAGTCATGGTGATCTTGAGGTATTTTAATGCCTAAAAAAAGAGCAATATAGATATCCAATATTGATTTGCACTGCATATAAGATTTAATCTGGGAACTATCCGGCTTATATTTTCTAGTGTAGATATGTTGCAGGGCTGCTAGTGTTCTATCTCATGTACTGAAGGACACTACTCAGTGCAAGGAAAAGGTAGGCAGTTGTGCTTCATTCTCATTTCTTTTTTCTTGCATCTTTTATTAAATGATAATCAAGATATAAAGGACTTTTGTAGAACAATTATTCTTTGAGTTGCTGACAATTTGTAGCTTACCAGGGATTAACCTTTTAAAGAAGTTTTGATTGTTTTTATTTTGAAAGAAAATTAAGGAATCTATCTTATTCTTGTCAAATAGCTACTCATTAAAAAAATCATGTCATTAGCTTGTATTATATCTTACTTTTTAATTCAGTTGTTTCATTTACTTTTATTTACTTGGTATTATGTTGTTTGAGTGCATCATGAACATTGTTATACAAGAAAAATTTGTATTCCATGGTGAGAGTTACACCTGTAGGCTTACTGCTGTACTTTTTTGTCTGCATTCCAGAGATCTACCTTCCAAAACGTTAACTGTACTCATCCCTATTTCACTTTTCGTTTTCAGTACATTTAATTTTAGGAGAAAATTTGCAGGTTGTACGAATTGAACTCGAGGCACCCATGCCATCCTTAGGAGCCCTGGAACCACTAATGCACCGCATGGTCAAATACTTGGCTGTTGCCTCTTCCATGAAAAATAAAGATGGAAAGTCAAGTACAACAGGAAACTTGTATGTTCAACAAATTATCTTGAAATTACTGGTCACCTGGGTAGCAAATTGCCCAACTGCAGTGAAGTGCTTCCTAGATTCACTTCCCCACCTAACATATCTGCTGGAATTAGTGTCAGATCCATCTGCAACTGTGTGCATAAGGGGTTTGGCGGCAGTTCTCTTGGGAGAATGTGTCATTTTCAATAAGTCCAGTGATAATGGAAAGGATGCTTTCACTGTAGTTGATGCCATAAGCCAGAAAGTTGGGCTTACTTCATACTTTAAGAAGTTTGATGAGATGCAGAAAAGCTTCCTATTCTCTTCTGCAAAGCCGCTTCAGCCCCATAGGCCATTGACGAGATCAACTGCTGCTAGTATGGCGGAGATTGAAGATGTGGACGAGAGTGATGTATCTGATCAGAAGAATGAGGATCACCCTATGCTGTCATCGATTTTTGATGCTAATTTTGTTAGCTTTGTTAAGAGTCTGGAGGCAAATATTAGAGAGAACATTGTAGATGTTTACAGTCGTCCAAAGAGTGAGGTGGCAGTAGTGCCTGCAGAATTGGAACAGAAGACTGGGGAAACTGACAATGACTATGTAAAACGGCTGAAAGCTTTTGTTGAGAAGCAGTGTTCTGAGATAGAGGTATTGTTGTATGTTGAGTCCTCCTCACACCCTCCCCCCCCTCACCCATCTATCCCTCGTTAGCTATTATGTAATTAGGAGGGTGAAGATGAGAATGCGTAATCTATTTAATAAGTTGATCGTTTAGCAGACATTTGTAATAAGTCAATCATAAAATAGTAAACAAGTAAATATATTTGGTTGTTTAAAGATGCTATCTTCTGGATGTGGTAATTGATGACAAGCTTTGCAACTGTTGTAGGAAGCATCAACAGAAGGATCATTCTGTAGTGCATGTTTAACCATGTGCATATGTGCCTGAGTGTTTAGTTGTGTTTTTTTTTTTTACTTTCTTCCTTTTTCCCCTCACTCTTCTATCATTTTCCAGAATCTTCTTAGTCGGAATGCAAATTTAGCTAAGGACCTGGCAAAGGCAGGTGGGAGTGGCCATTCGCAATCTGAGAAAAGGCCAAGTGGGGGCTCAGAGAGAGTCCAAGCAGAGACTCTTAGGAGAGATCTTCAAGAAGCATCTCAATGGTTAGAGATGCTCAAGGCAGAGAAAGCGAAGGTCGAAGCTGAGGCAACAATGTACCAGAATTTGGCTGGGAAGATGGAATCTGATCTGAAGAGCCTGTCGGATGCTTACAATAGTCTTGAACAAGCCAATTTCCATCTCGAGAAGGAGGTAAAATCTCTGAAGAGTGGAGGGGCCTCAAACTTTCCTGATACCGAGGCCATGAAGGCAGAAGCTAAGGTGGAAGCCCAGAAGGAAAGCGAGGTAGAACTGAACGATTTGCTAGTGTGCCTTGGGCAAGAGCAGAGTAAGGTGGAAAAACTTAGTGCAAGGTTGTTAGAGTTGGGGGAGGATGTGGATGAACTACTTGAAGGTATTGGAGATGATATGGGGATGCGTGAAGATGGCGAAGACAAAGACTGATGGAACTTGTGTTCGAGTTGTATCGTCTTCTCCACTTTCCCTAGGTATGGCTGGTTGTGTGGACTTGCTTTGGACATTTCTAAGTGAATTGTACAGTAGTATTATTGTTGATAACGCTTGTACTCGGGATCAACTGATTCCCAGCAGGATTTAAATTGTTATCATCCGTACCTGCCTGGATATTTAATCTTGTACTCTCTATTTCTTTTTCACGTTGGAAGATATGATAGTCAACTTTTACCATTTTTTGGGGTGTTTTGGGAAGTAGACAGTAGCGGAAGAAATTTTTTCTCGTGTTAAAAGTGTTTTATCAGATTTTGCCATCATGTGATAGTTCACTTGGTTTTGTTTTCCCAAATGTTAATCAATAATGATACTTTGAACCCTAAAGTTGTTCATCAATATTGAGGACTAATACACTACAACAATTGAGAAGCGATTGAAAAGCGGTAAAAGATTTTTCTGTCACTGCACGTTATCAGTGAATTTCTTTGCACCAGTGGAACAATCAATGTGTCCATGTCACGCGTTCTAACTGGTTGTTCCAATAGCAGGCGTTCTAACTCATCGTTCTAATAGCACGGCTCAATGATTATACATGATTACATGAGTTGAAGATCAACACTCGATATAATGCTAAAAGAAAACAGGTTTTTGATCACTTGAACCCAGGGTTTAAATTTGTATTTATAAGCTCGAGCTCATAATTATTGAATTTGTGTACATAGGTGAAGCAGCTTCATGAATCGTTGCCTGAAAATTATCCCTGAACCTTGTATGAAATTCTAGAATTTGTCATTAGTGTACAATTTTGCAAAAGTTGCTCAAATTTTGGTAAAAGTCATATAAATTTGTAAGAAAAAAATCTTAAAGAAAATTATATATGCTCATGTTTCTCATATGAATTTACTTGAAAGTTGGAATAAAGTGGCAACCATCCATTTCGTCCACCATTTTTGTTTATTCATGAACTTCGAGATAACATTACGTCGCGCAAAGATTTTAAAGTTTTCATTTTTATTTTTTTTCATGTTTGCTCGTTATCATTCTAGCTTTCCATAATTATTACTTAGATATCTATGGACAAATTAAGTGGTTATGTATCACCACTTATTTACTTCACACCATAATGATTTTATGAATCTTCACTCCCAAATCCCCCACCAAGCATGTCGTCAAAATTGATCATTATTGTGAAGTCCCTACCACAGTAATGAAACGGCTATAGACTAACAACCTCTCTCTCCCTCCTCTCTTTCCTTCCAAGAAACACAATCTTCATTTCCTCTCTCTCCTCCCTTTCCCTCCAAGAAAAAAAATCTCCATTCCTCTCTCTCCATGCGCACTATACACACATTGTTGCAAATATCTCTGAATCTTTGCGACCATGGAATCCGATGGCTTGTTAAAGAGTTAGGTTGTATGTGTTAGAATATTGTAGTTCACTTGTCATAAAAGGAAAAGATTTTATGACATTTTAGCTTCGAAGAAGTTAAGATACTCTCAGCAAGATATGCCAACATTAACATCACAGTCAATTGAATGGGAATCTTAGTGTGCGTTTAGATCTGGAGGATATTTTTCATTTTTCATTTATGTTTTCTTTAATACTTTTTTCAATAATTTGAATATTTTTCACATAGTTTGAAAATTAATACTTCTCTTTCTAACATAAAATTAAAAAAATTGGAAAACAAAAAAAAAGTTGTTTTCCAACTTTTTCATTATTTTGTTGGAAAGATAAATATTATTTTCCAAACTATGTAAAGAATACATAAATTGTTGAAAAAAGTGCTAAGGAAAATGAAAAAATATTTCCTACAACTAAACGCACCCTTAGAGTGTGTAGAGTTGTAATTTTTTTCTTCTACAGTTTTTTCAAGAAAAATTTGCATTTGGAAAGAAATTTTAGAAAAAATGAAGAATTTTCTACAACTGAAGACACCTTTAGCTTTCTCGAGTTGCAAATGATGAAAACCTAATTTCCATGACTTCGTTGTCATCTTTGTTTCTGTATTTTCTCTATTCAGACAAAGAACAAAAAAAATATACGAATGAATACACATCTGTAGAAGTAGGACGTAAAGGTTTTATTCCTTTCTTTCTTTCTATCTCAAGCAGTTGAAGGAAGGGACTGATGCAGAAGAGCTGCAAGAGAAGAGACTTCAGTCTCGGTTTGATGACATAGAGGCATTGAATTTGGAGAACTTATCAGAATGGAACGAGTCAAGAGGGAATCGGATTCTTCTGGACTACATGTTACGCTCTTCATACTACAAAACTGCAAAGAAACTCACAGAACATGCTGGAATGCAGGTAGTTCCCTTTTCAAATGGATATGTTTAGTATCTATCTGCAAGCAGGCTTGCTCTCACGACTATGTATCCCTATTGAACGATTCGAGACTTGTCAATCACACGAATAATAAACAGAAAGAAAATAATAGGACATGATATACGGTTCACCTCAGAATAAGACTATGTCCTTCCAAAAGTTTCACTATAATCAACATCCCAAATCTCTCGTTACGATGTGCGCTCAGTATATATAGAGTATTTATAAGCAATTTAAGATGTCCTAATTGGGGTTTCCGCCCTACTACAAAACCACAATTATTCATGGATCCAAACCCAAACTGTTAAGCAAAAAATCAAGCCCAAAATGTGTACAGCCCTAAAATTTTCGGGGCAGCCCACTCACCGAGAAGCAGGACCCGTGGTCATCGGTGGTTGTACAAATCTTAACATGTGAAGTATGCACCAACTCTAACACCTATTTTTTTTAAATGTAACACAAATAATAATGATTGGACCCAATTTCAGGTAGTGCGTTGTTATATGAACAACACAACTAGACCTTTGATTTAGACCACATGTAATTGTAAAAACTAGATTAATAATTGACTAATCATTTTTCATATTTGATCGATTTTACTCTTAATGAATCACTCTAACGAGTGAAATGTGAAAAGTGGTTCAATTTGGGTGTCTGGTTTGTTTATCTTTACTGTTTGGGTAATTATAAGGATTTTCCCCTTATTTTGCCTTGACCCTGGTTAAGTTCATTTAATGGGCAAGATTGTCCTGTAAAAGACCCTTTGTCACAGGAGAGGATTTGGAAACTAGCTCTGCCATTATCATCGAGGAAGGAAGATTATTCAGAAATTGTTTGCTACATTACCAAGGAAGCAATGCATGCAATGAATCCTCCTCTTACCTTACCATATGGATATGTTTACAGCAGTAAGGTATGCAACATAATGTTTGATTTGCCCCATTTAACATTTTAACTCTTCCTTTTATGTCTAGCAGGCTCTTGAAGATATGGCACTGGAAAATGGTTGCAGAGTTGCTTGTCCGAGGACTGGATTTGTTTGTGATCGCTCAGAGCTTATGAAAATTCAAGTCAATACTTACGACTTAAGGAGTCTATTTCTCTAGTTCCTACTTCTGAATCTATTATGGTTGATTTCATGTCTGAACTGCTATTGTCACTGTTAAAATGTTTGTGATTGCTGCTTAGGTGATATTCCCCTTTTTCTCTTTGAAGTTTGGTACTAAGAATTCTAACATTGTAACTATTTATAAGGATGGACGTGAGCTGAGTAGCTCTGATTTGCGAGGCTCAACTCGGCTCGAATATCGACTAAATCAAGCTTGAGAAGAACTCAAGTCATGATTTTAATTCGAATAACCAATCGAGCCGAGCTCGAGCAATACCAAACTCGATTAATAAATATATTATACATGTTTATTTATTTTATTTAATAAAATATTAAAAATATGAATACACAAATGTAACTTACTAATCTTCATTTTAGTTCAAAAAAATTTGATTTAAATCGATGATTCGAGCGGCTTGGCTCACAGCTCACGGCTCACTTTTACCTTGCAAGCCGAGCTTAAGTTTAGTTTCTTAAGCCCGAGTTCGACTAGACGATAAACTTTTTCTCTCACGAACCGAGCTTGAGCATCTCCTAATTCAAATTCGGCTCAATTTGAATCCACCATTTGTATCTATGATGGGAAAAGTTGTTTATGTATGCTGTGAAACTTCTTTGAGGTTCATGGGAAGATGGCATGGTCTGTTAATACATAGATTAACTGCTAGTAATTAGTGTGAGTAAGGAATGAAGATGATGCAATTGTATTTTGCACAGAAGCTGATGAGAAACCCGAAAGAGTGAAATCTCGTGTGTTGCATATTTCTTTTTTAAGGGTTAAAAAGAGGTTTACCTAAAACGAAAAATTCAGTGAATGTTAAAATGATCTTTCAGCATTTTTTGACGTTGTTTGGATTGATATTTAAGTTTGATTAAATCACATTGTTTAAAGTGTGGTTTAAAACATTGCAATGTGATTTAATCCAACTTAAATATCAATTCAAGCCTTTGTAAGTTTGCCTTCAAATAACATGTATAATGGGTCTGAATTTTATGATTCTTTGTCTCCTAAGATGTGCATAAACTATATGTTTGTATGGTATTCCTGTTTGAAACATTGTAGTCTAGATTAATTTTTCTTTGCTATCATCTTTATATTGCAAGCAGATCCTTTGGCTTAAAATCTGTTTTCTTGCAGTTGAAGTTCAGCTAATTTGGGTGTTAGCTTTGTATTATGTGATAGTTTATTAAAAAAAGTAATGAAAAAATGCTGAATAAATTTATTCGCAGAATTTAAACACTACTGATGTTATGTTCCGTCTTATGATTTCGTGATTGATCTTATACATGTGCTTTCTGTTGTTTTTTTTTTTTTTGAGAATTTATACAAGAAACTCAGATTTGAAACAAAAATGAGATAAGATACATATAAGACTAACTGCATACCTATTTATGTTGACCTCTAGTATGTGAATCTTATACAGGAGCATGTTCGGTGATGATGCCCTAGGAGCTTTAAACATACAAATGGTGGAGGTGGCCCGAAAGGTGGGTGCTGCTTCAAAATTCACTGGCAGTGGTGGAGCTGTGGTTGCTTTCTGCCCCAATGGGCCTTCACAAGTGAAGCTTCTAGAAGACGAATGCCGGAAAGCAGGATTTACTCTTCAGTCGGTGAAAATTGTTCCTTCATGTCTAAATGATGTTGATCTCAATACCTTATCAAAATAGGAAATAGTTGAGGGGATTAGTTTGGGAGTAGGGGGTTTAGTATCATAAGTTCTTCCACAAAGAGAATAATGAAGAATAATTTCTTGTGAAATTATGAATGTTCTCCATGCTCAAAAGTCAATAATTTGTGAATGAAAGAATTAACTAATAAATTGAATAAATAATTCACAATGAGAGTAAGAGATTTTGTGATATATAGTTAAAAATGTTTATGGTGCCATTGATAAATATAATGGCACATGATTTTTTTTGTTATTTGATGGTAATTTTGAGATACCATTTTATAGTAATTGATTTTTTAAAAGTATGGTTTGATATTAATTTCATTTTTAAAAAAAATAAAGCTACACAGGAAGCTAACCTCTCCCATCTTTTATCTCTCACTATTTGATATTAATTGATGCACCATTCGACACTAATTTGGTAAAATAATATCATTTAACTATAATTAAAATACCATTTAAGTAGTATCTAAGGGTAATTTGGTAATGACACCAAACATGATAATACCATAATTGTACCCCAAAATGATTACTACAAGTCTACTAATAATGAATTAATAATGCTATAAGTAAATTTTTCTTTCTTTGGTGAATAAGTATTATCAATTCATAACATTTATACAAATTTTGGTTATGATTATTAAAAGAGAAACGCGGATGAAAAAAAATGAGAAGAAAAAATATATTGACCTTTTATCATATATTTGATAGAGAAAATTGAATATTGAAAAGAAAATAGAAAGAGACAAAAATATTAACTTATTACGCTCACTTTTCAATCTTTTTAATTTGATTTCTAATTTGAGAGAATTGGAACGTGTACGTATGAAAAGAAAATGTTAATCCTCCTCTTATTTTTCTTTCTTGCTGAACAATAGAAATGTGCTATTCATTTACTTTCTTTCCTCTCCCTCCTCCCACTTTCCTCTCCACCAATCATACAAAAGTTATTCATTAGGTTGTTAGTTATACAACAGAACTCCTAAGTTTCAGAATCAGAAAACAAAACGAAGCTATAACTTTTAACTGTCATCAGATGCTTAGCTAAACAACATAACTCCTCCGAAGTTACAGAATCAGAAAGCAAAAGCAAACTGGATTGCTCAGCAATAAATGAAGAATTCTACATGACACCATATTACAGTGAGCATTAACATCACTGTTACAATTAAAGATCAACATTCAACCATATCAATGAAAGACCTCCGACTTCAATTTTTCTTTTTTCTTTTCTGAGTGCTACAAAAATAAGTATGCGATTAGAAACTTACTCATCACAAAGTGATGCCATGAGTTCATGTGGTGACCCCCAAATGGGGAGATCAAAATACAATTGCTTTAATTGCTCCTCTTGTGCATGACCCATTGCTTCTTCAACATCACATAAATTTGAAACATCACGGATAATTGCTTCTTGGGCTTCCGCCTGCAATTCAAGACGCAAAAGGAGTTTGAATGGAACTCAAGATACACTGATAGAGCTTACAAAGAAACCCTATTGATGATGTTTTTGCAGTTGAAGATATGCTCAAATCTGGGACGAGCAAATCAAACACTAGCTTAAGTAATGACCTTCGTTGGAAGCCAGCTGTTAGATTTTGAACCCAATAAATCCCTAAACAATTCAGGTAAATTTATGAAGAGTTAATCTAATGTGGGCCAACTAAGGTTCTTATAATATTCAATTTTTATTTTTTTTAATGTAAATGTGTGTGTGTCTATATATTTTATATATTTATAAAGGGTCAATTTGGTAAGAGATCAAATGACAAACAACCGCTTTCAGCTGCAAATCCTCATAGATAAGTGATAACTACAGAATCTAGCAAAACTTCAGCAGAAGGCTAAAACTTTGTTCAGTGACTGAGAAAATTAAGTATAATAAAATAAAATGAAAACCTAGATTCACTATTCTTTTATAATCTAGTCATCAAGAGTAATGAAAAGCTCCCGTCAATTGATCCAAATTGTCAACGTTAAGCACATTTCGTTAATCAAGTGGATTCTTTCTGATAGACGAGAAAGGACAAAAAATGAACATGAACTCCAAATTTTAATTCTTTGTGATATTACTGTAATCCTCATTAGCAGTGGACAAACCCACGTCAAGTGACCCACAATTTTCAAATTAAGCACATGAATTGGAAATCTTGTCACTAACCCCAAAAGAAATATTCTTCTTTTCCACGTTATCTCAATAAAAAAAAAAAAAAAACCCATAAAATGAAAAGGCCCAAATTACCTGCCAAAAAAGCTCATCGAGCAAGGATCCAGAAGCATCCTCCGTCTCTCGAGCTACCCCTGAAACCGACGGCGTTTCCTCCATTTCTTCTTGTTCTCGTTGTCGTTTCTGAAACTGAATGGCTAAGTTATCTTCCATTCCACGCAAGGCGTTCGATAAAAGTTCCCAGTGATCGATTTCTCTCTGGTACTGCTCCTTGAGCTTCAACAACGTCCTTCTCTTCCGTTCTCTCCGGTTCTTCTCCTCCGCCTCGGGATCCGCGCTAGAAATCGATGGCTTGGAGGCGGCAGCAGCGGCTGGGTCGTCGTCTGCAAGCCGTCGGTGCTTCTTGCGCTTGTAGATGAAGCCGTCATCGTTGTAGAGCTCCCATTCGTCTTCGTCTTCTGCTTCCCAAGCAGTCGCCGCCGTTGGGTCCATGTGATAAGTCCCTTCGAGCGGGAAAATTTTGAGTGGAAATTTAGAAAGAACAAAAAAAAAATTTGGATGAGAGAGAGAGCTGAGCCACGTGTATAGGTGATTTATCTGGTAGCCGGCTGTTTGCAATGTGTGGTTAATTAAGCACCAATTTATTTTTTTTTTTGTTAAATTATGGTATACAACCTGTTTTGGGTCCAATGGAAGTGACGTGACAATTTTTATTGGAAATTTTTTCAATTTTTTTTGCGATCTTAATTGTAAATGCTTTGTTTTTTTTTTTTTTAGAAAATAAAACTTAGTGGACCTAGGGACTCTCTAGCTCTCTCTTTCTTTATGCAAGTAATTTTTGTTTTTTTATATCTTATGCAATAACAAGTGTTACGTATTTGTGCATAAAAAATATCATTTAGAAGTTTATACATATTTGAGTAATAAGGGTAAGGATGAAGTTTATGTCTAATGGTAACATGGATTTTTTTTATTTTATTCATTGGATTGATTATACAAAATAATGTAGTTATCTCTTATTCTTTAGTTCCTCAATTTCTAATGTCAGTAACATTAAATTCAAGTTTTTGTGTAACTTCAATTGATTTTATCAATTAAGTTAATTAACACTTATATAATGAAGATTTTTCAAACATTAGTCTAAGTAACAATTTAATCCTTTATAAAAAAATTAATTATCAATCAAAAAGAAAAATTAACATGTCAAAACAAAAATAAAAAGTAATATATTCATGAGACATAGCTCAATTGATAACCACACATATTTTTTTTAAAATAAAAGGTTTCAAATTCAAACTTAATACTTTAAATTTGTGTAGCAATCATGTTTTTAATTGGACAAATATTTGTTTTTCAAACGTTAATTTGTTAATTGTATGAATATTGATCAATTGCGAATGCAAAATTTTTGCTACTGTTTTTTTTAAAAAAAAAAAATTCTTTCAGTAATATTACATTACTACAAGGTATTGGCATGTTCCATTCATTATTTGTCATGTGATGGTTTTATTAATATATTTTTTTTTGTACAACTGTGGTTCTAAGTTTAACCCATCTTTTATCTGTCAATCTATATAACAATAATATTCGACCTCAAAATCTCAATGTCCTTGTCACTAACCATTGAGCTATATAACACTTTTGAGATAATTATTAAAAAACAATGTTCTTATTAAATTCATTATAAAAACGATCAATTATAAAATCTTAAGCCAAAAATGATTTTTCTGGGTATTGTGCTTCATTTATAGTGTAGAAATTCTGTTTCGAACTTATTAAATCTATTTTTAATTCGGAAAAAAATGAATATAAGTTCAAGTTTAAAGATACACTAAAATTTTACCAGCATTTAAATCGACACATAATATTCGAATCAAATTGAATTTACTCAGTAAATCAAATAAATAACTTATTAAGTTTCAATCAAACAATGCATTTAATGCAGAGAAAAGAATTTAATTCATTTTCTTCTTAGTTTCTAGACATACTGACATAACTGGCAAGTGGAAACTCTAACTCCACTACTTCCTTGAGTTCTCTTTCATTCTCACTGTTTGTATCGAGTTTGATTCACCAATTATTGTTGTTGTTGTGCCATCTAGCCATGGTCTTTTTCTTGAACATAGGCACGATTTTGATCGGAGGTGGGAAACAGGTGGGTTGAGCTAGGTATTTATCGGGTTTTACGGGTACTGAAATAATGAGTATGAGTTAAAATATTTATTTTTTAATATGTTTTATTTTTTATGTCTATATTTATATTTTAACGGGTAAGTAACAGATAAAAAATGTGTATTGATAAAAAAAAAGACAACCGGACCGAATACAGATCGGATTTTACGGGTAACAGGTACAGGCTAAAAATATCTGTTTAATATGTATCTGTTTTTTAATTCGTTATCCGTCCGCTAAAATACTTGTATGGATATTGATAAACAAGTCTTATTTTTTTATACCCATACTTATATTTTAACGGATGAATGACGGTTTAAAAACATATATATACTCCTAATGTAAATAGTCTTAGGAATTTCTAATCTATTGTAAATAGGAAATCTTAGTCCTATTAGAACATTCTGATATATAGTCCTATTGGGACACTCTTATATAAACACTCTATAAATATGAGTTTCTAATACTGCAATATTAAGTAGTTAGAATATACAAACCCTAAATTTTTATTTCAATCTCTTCATGGTGTCAGAGCAGTAATCCAAAAATTCTGCTCCAATTACCTCTCCTTTCACCGAAATCCTCTACCCTGATGTGGTCTCCCTCTCACCTGCCAACTGTCCTACTCTCCCTACAGTACCTGATCCCGCACCCCTCTTTCCCTACAACTCCACACTACCACAAATACCATAATTTCCTATTTTTCCCACCCCGCCGACCAATACAATGTCCCATACACAATTAATTCCTCCATCAGGGTCTGTACCCTCGCTCATTAATTCCCCAACTCATCCACATTTCCCTAATCTCTGTCTGTTCTCTGCTTCTAATATCACCCACATGGTTAATATTAAACTCGACAATTCTAATTATATTCTTTGGCGCTCTCAATTTCTCCCAGTCCTTATAAGTTACGACCTGATCGGGTACGTTGATGGTACTATCCCTATTCCCACATGTTGATCAAGTGTCTATTGACCCTGAATGATTTTGATAGTGACAAAAATCTTAATTAAGTACTAATGAATATTACTTAAGTGATACAGATTGTTAATAGTGCTTATACATCAAAGGAGATCAAGATTGTAGAAATTGATGAATCAAAGTTGATGATCTCAAAAGTCAATAAGTTCTCCAAAAGACCAAATTCAAGGAAAATAATTTAAATGCAACTTCAAAGACAAAAGGGATAAATTTTAGGCTTGAATCCTATGATATACTTTGTAAGCATTTCAATTTTTAGGAGTTAATTAAATTTGCATTGCATTTTATTATATAGCCTTAATTAATTAAAGATATAGAATCTTTATGTGATTTTATTAAATGCAAATAAATTTTTTGGGCTCAATACTTAACATGCTCTAATTGAACTTAAGAAGAATTTATGTTAACATAGAATTTTTTTTGAGTATTTGTAACATATCATCCTTCATATATCTTGCACACACATTATGCTTAAATTTGTAATATGTTTTGTCATCATAAAAAATGCCTCAATCAAGAAATTGATTAGATTAATTTTGATGATAAAAAAAACACTTTTGAAGTATTTAACTCGTGTTTTAATATGCAAGAAAATTTGATTCAATTGAGAGATTTTTCAGAACTCAAAAATCCAAAAAGAATAAAGAAATATGAAGAAAATTGATGCTGAAAATACTGTTTATCCTGAAAATACTGTAGCAGTGCACAAAAACCGACCCAGTCGATTGGGTGAATAGTACTAATCAATTGGGTGCTCGAAAAATCAGTTTTTACATTAGTTAATAAAGGACAGTCGATTGCCATAGGTGGACAGTCGACTGTGCAAGTTACAACGACTATATTTTTGAATTTAAAAAGGATATAAACTTGTCTCTAACGGCTCTATTTTGTCTCCAACTACTAGAAGACTTCAAGACACTATAAATAGAGCCTCAAAGGTCGTTTGGAAAAAAAGAGAAACATTCTACAACAAATGATCAAAGAAAAATCTTCATTATCTTATTCTTGAGCCAAAAACTCCATTGTTAAGCTATAAGCTTTGAGAGAGAAAATATTGAGTTATAATCTTCATCGAGAAATCTCTCTCTTATTTGTTTCAAACTTTCATTTCATTATCTTGTTAAAAAAGTTGGTGTAACTCTTGTTTGTAAGTGAGCTTGTGAATGTTGGGTATATACACTTGAGTAGCGAACTTAAGATTCTTGTGAAAAAGGTTGAAGCAACACCCTTGAAGTTGCTTGTTTGTATTCGGTTTAAGCAACACCCATGAAGTTGCTTGTTTTAGTGAAAGGCTTCAAGGAGAATCCT
The DNA here is from genome assembly GCA_023935145.1 of Bretschneidera sinensis. Taxonomy (NCBI): domain Eukaryota; kingdom Viridiplantae; phylum Streptophyta; class Magnoliopsida; order Brassicales; family Akaniaceae; genus Bretschneidera; species Bretschneidera sinensis. Next base: position 35,661,555 of record CM043701.1, on the reverse strand, counting down.
TGAAGAGAGTGGACGTAGGGTCAGAAGGATTGTGATATTGCTGAACCATTATAAATCGAGTTTACATCTCTCTAACTCTATCTCTTTAATTACTTGCTTATAATTATTTACTATTCAAGTAAATGAGATTGATTGCTTAATTATTTTATAATTCAATTATATTTTCTATATTAAGGAATAAACTCTCTTATCTTTGTGCTAGTAATTTAGAAAGATTGATTTGAGTTAATTCCACATATATTTTGATATTTGGGATTGCAAAAAGAATTAAAAAAAATTTAATACCCAATTCACCCCTCTTGGGTATTGCCATAGTATATTTTGGACCAACACCACCCAATATTATTATTCTAGTGATGGCACCACAACCCTTAACCTTGTTTTCTCATCTTGGCTCCGTCCGGACCAATGCCTTCGCTTTTGGATTAATACAACCCTTACTTCAGACATACTCCAAGACATCCATGATCTTCGCACTTCTTTGGATGTTTAGTTGGCCTTGGAACAACGTTACTTTGATCAGTCTAATGCAAATGAGTTTGACCTTTGCCTGAGGCTTCATCAGCATACTAAAGCTGGAAAATCTATGGAACAATATCTTCGGGACCTCAAAACCATAGTTGATGCTCTTGCTGCCATCAATTCACCTCTCTCCAGCAAAAACCTTATCTTCTATGCCTTAGCAGGTCTGCCTACCAAGTATGAAAGCTTCATCACCACGGTCACCAACACCAATATTGCTCTTACCTTTGACAGACTGTACACTAAGCTACTGCTCCAGGAACAACTCCAGAAGCATCTTCAGGTCCCTTCTCAGCTTTCTGAGCCTCCTACAACCTTTGCCACCACCACCACCTCTAGTGCTTCTCGTGGTCGTGGCAGGGGTCGTTCTAGTTATTAGGATCATGGCTGAGGATGTGGCCGTAATACTGGCCATGGTGCTTCCTCCCAACATGATTTATGTACTAATCAGTCATCTCACTTCTCTTATATATTTAATCAATCTGTTGGTATTTCCCCTACAGTCGTGAAGGTTCATTGGGACCAAATCCTGACGCATCCTCCACGTCATGTCAAATTTGTCACATCACCGGTCACCTTGCCTTAACTTATCCTCATCTGTTCAATCATGCTATTGTCTCTCATGACTTGCCAAAATCTTTTGCTACCATGTTACTTAGTAAGTTTAATGCCGCTCAGTGGTACCCTGATACGGTTTTCTCTGCTCACATGACTCATCAGTCGGGTATACTTACTAACCTTACACCTTATTTTGGAAAAACCAAAATTTTGGTTCGTAATTGACCATTGCTTGATATTAATAATGCTGGTTCTACTTTCTTACGCACCTCCACCAAACCAATTCACCTTAAAAATGTACTGCATGTCCCATAATTATCTAACAATTTACTTTTTGTTAAACGTTTATGTTCTGATAACAAATGTTTCGTTAACTTTGATTCATCTCATGTTGTTATTAAGAACAAGAGTACGAGGAGAACTCTTCTCAAATTCTCTAGTAATAGTGATTTCTACCCTCTTCCACCTGGCCTAGTCACTCTCTTTCCCTTGACACTAGTCTCTCGTCAAGTCTCTGGTGATGTTTGGCATCATCAACTTAGTCATTTAGGTCCCCGTGTATTTTTTGTTTTACAAACTTGCAAAAATATTTCATTGTCTTCTAAATATTCTGGTTTTTGTTCGGAGTGTCAGTTAGGCAAGTCTAAACATTTACCTTTTGATTCTATTCAGCATTGTACTGACCAACCTTTGGCTTTAATACATTTTGACATTTGGCAATCTCTTATTTTATCAGATTTGGGTTATCGATATTATGTTATTTTTGTGGATGATTTTTCTTGTTATTCTTGGATTTTTCCTATGCGTAAAAAATCTGAAGTCTTTCAACACTTTTGTACCTTTAAAGCTCTTGCTGAAAATCAATTTTCTACAAAAATAAAAACTTTTCAAAGTGATGGTGGTAAAGAATTTGATCAAACACCTTTCAAACAATTTTTTGCTCAACATGGTATTACTTTTTGCATGTCTTGCCCGAACACTCCTCAATAAATTGGTGTCGTTGAACATAAACATAGACACATTAGTGAAATGGCATGCACCATTTTAATTCACTGATCTCTTCCTGAGTCATTTTGAGTCTATGCTACATACACTGCACTTTACATCATCAATCGTCTCCTTACTCTTGTTTTGCAAAATCAAGCTCCTTATACAAAATTCTTTTCTAAAATTCTTGATTACTCATCTTTTCGTATCTTTGAGTGTGCCTGCTATCGTAACCTCACTACCAATGCACCCCCCAAGCTTGTACCTCGATCCAAACAATGTGTCTTCTTAGGTTATGCTCAAAATTACAAAGGATATAGGTGTCTAGATCCCACCACTGGTCGTGTCTACACCAGTCGTCATGTTGTCTTCCATGAACTATGTTTTCCCTTTCCTACTCTCACTGCACTTGTCTCTTCCCCTACACCTAACCATTTAGCCATTCCTCCACTTGTTCTTACTATGATCGAACCCTTGCATCAATATTCTCCTTCTCCTCTATGTCTCAAGTAACTCCTGTTCCTAGTCTCTTTGTTCCTAATTTTCATTCTCCACCACTGGCTCCCATTGCCTCGCTGCCTCCACCTTCGGTCTCTACCCCTGAACCCCTAATTTCCTCTCCTATCACTCAACCTACCCCACCAATGTCTCTCCCCTTACCATCTCCTTTATCCGTCTCCTTGGCTCTAACCTCAGTTTCTTCCACTCCCATTGTCATTCCCTCTCTTGAACTAACCACTCCTTCTTCCTCCACTTTTTCACAACCATCCAACCCTACCTCTAGTCACCCCATGATCACTCGTTCTAAAAATGGAATTTGCAAACCCAAACGATTACTCTCTCTTTCCACTACCACCCAACAAACTGAACCAACTTGTTTTTATCAGGTAAATAAAGATCCCGAGTGGCGGTTAGCTATGTCTGAAGAATTTAATGCACTTTTAACTAAGCACACTTAGAATCTGCCTCCATATGATTCAACGATAAATTTAGTTGGGTGTAAGTGGATTTACAGAATTAAATATTAGGCTGATAGGTCTGTGGAGCGCTACAAAGTGAGGTTGGTCACTCAGGGATTCCATCAACAACCAGGCATTGACTATCATGAAACTTTTAGTCCTGTTGTTAAACCTATTACTAAACGCACTGTTTTATCCTTGACAATTTCTTATTCGTGGGTGATTCGACCACTTGATGTTAAGAATGCATTTCTTCATGGTTATCTTAATGAAGTAGTGTACATGAAACAACCTCTTGGTTTTGTTGATATCCTTCGTCCCACTCATGTATGTAAATTACGCAAAGCCATTTATAGTATGAAACAGGCTCCTCGGGCTTGGTTTCACCGCTTTAGTTCTTTCCTTCTTACTCTTGTTTTTTCTTGTAGTCAGGCAAACACTTCAATGTTTGTTCTTGCGTCATCCCATGGTCTTCTTATCTTACTACTGTATGTTTATGACATTATTCTCACAGGTAATAATTCTAGTCTTCTTTTCATTTTATTTATACTTTATCTAATCAATTTTCTACGAAGGATCTTGGTGATCTTCATTATTTCTTTGGCATTGAAGTTGTTCTTCGTCCCACTGGTTTGTTTATCTCTCAAACTAAATACACCAACGACATTTTACTTAAATTTTTTGTCTTCAGCCAAACCAGTTAACACTCCTCTACCTCCCCAGACCGCACCTTCATTACACGAGGGTGACCTACTAGCAGATCCTTTGGAATTTAGGAGTATGGTTGGAGGTTTTCAGTACTTAACCATGACCCGACCTGATATTGCATATGCTGTTAATCTAGCTAGTCAATTTTTGCATGCTCCCCGCATGGCTCATTTTCAGTTTGGTAAACGCATTTTCCGTTATTTATGTGGTACTACTAATCATGGGTTACTTCTTGCTTCTGCAAGGACTTTTCTCTTTCATGCTATGCAGATACTGATTGGGCCAGCTGCCCTGACAATTGTCAGTCCACTACAAGTTATGCTGTCTTCTTTGGACCAAATATTATTTCTTGGAAAGCAAAGAAACAGCCCACTGTGTCTCATTCCAACACTGATCTGAATACTAATCCTTTGCCTATGCTGTAGCTGAGACCAACTGGATTCACCAGCTTCTATATGACTTACATGTGTTCTTAACTCGTCCAGTTAGAGTGTATTGTGATAATATTGGTGCTACTTATCTTGCTGCTAATCCAGTGTTCCATGCTCGTACCAAGCATATTGAGATAGATTTTCATTTTGTTCGCGAAAAGTAGCCGAAGGAGATGTCCAGGTCCGGTATATTCCTATTGATGCCCAACTTGTAGATATCTTCACAAAAGAATTGTCATCAACTCGGTTTCTTCAACATAAAAGCAATCTCTCTGCGGTTTCACTTCATTCAGATTGGGGGCGTGCAAATGTATGTACTCCTAATGTAAATAATATTAGGAATTTTTAATCTATTGTAAATAGGAAACCTTAATCCTATTAGAACACTCTGATATATATTAATTTTATCAAGACACTCTTATACAAATATGAGTTTTTAAGACATAATATTAAACATTTAGAATAAACAAACCTTAAATTTCTATTTCAATCTCCTCGTCATCTAAACTAAAAATATCTATCTCTAATTTTGACAGTACTATACTGTTTGATGTCCTTTTACCACATGCTTGAAAATCAGTGATTCTATAGATTGGACAAGTTAGTAGCTTCGTAAGAGCTACATGTTGTTTGGAAAATCAGTGCAATATTAGCAAAGTTGAGGTAGTTCGGTGCAATTTTCCTAATCGTTTAACTAACTTCTTCCTCCTTAGCAGGTACTGTGATAGCATCTGTAGATTCTGTACACAAACACTGCTAAATCCCGGAACCCAAATGGCACTGTCCCTAGCAAATTTGTCCCTTCTCCTTCTCCGCCCAAAACTCATGTCATCTTCAAGAGCAACACTCCCTTTCTTACTCTTTCCTTCAAAACCCAAAAATCTCCACAAAACCATCTCTTGTATATCCCCATCTTCACTATTCTTCTCCACCACATCTACACCATACCCACTTCAATACGAAATGATAATCAACCGCCCAACTCAGTCCTCACTCGCCCAGACTCGGCGCCGACCCGCTAGACTCAGCAAACCTGACTCAGCCAACTCGCCCGAGCCAGGCTCACCGGAAAACCCCAACCCAGAAGCAGAGCTGGGTTTTGATTCATGGGTCGATAAAAAATTGGCTCTAGATAAAGAAACAAACCGACCCAGTTCGAGTAATTTGGAGATGGACAAGTCTAAGAGGAAGTATTATAGCAAGAGAATGAAGAGAATGTATGGGTCTGATTCTGATGATGATCATCGCAAAAATGACGACGGTTATGTGGAGTTAAAGCCTGAAGTTGTGGAGTTTGATAGGCTGCATAAAAGAGAAGAGGAATTGTATTTTAACGATACGTTTGCATATCCATGGGAGAAAGATAAGCATTACACGATGGTTTATAAGTTGGAGAAGAAATATTTTCCTGATCAGTGTCTAGATAAGGCGTTTCTTGAACCTGGAGAGTCAAATGTGGATATTAATGTGATGGGCAAAGTGAAAGCTAAAAGGAAAGTTGGTGATGGTGGTGGTGGCAAGAGAGGAGAGAAGAGGGATGAGATTGCTGGTGATGGAGAGGACGATAAAGGGTTGGTGTTCTTTGAGGAGGAGAAGGAAGAGAGAGGGTGGAATTCGCCTAAGGATGCGAAGAGGGATGTCACAGAGAAGAAGGTGGAGGAGTTCTTCAAGTGTTTGAAGAAAGTTCCCAATAAGAATGCTGAGGTTGGTGATGGTGAGCCTTGCCTTGTTACAAGGAATAATGAGCTTCCTCCAAGATGGGATGGACCATATGGAACGGTGGTTTTGGTGAACAAGCCCAAAGGTGAGTCAATTGCCTACATTGTGATCATTGGAAACAAGATGTTTCAGATATATATGTTCTTTCATATTTGTTTGAATACTATGAGGGTGTTGGTATATTAACAATATTTGGAATAGATGCTTTTGAATGTGAATATGCGATGATACTACTTATCATCTTCATTCATACCGAAGAAAAAGAGAATTTAATACATTGGTTAATAAGTTGCATCTTTTGACTTGGCATCATTTTAAACTGAAAACTAAGGAAAATGTTCAATTCAAATATATCCAAAAAAAAAAAAAAAAATGCTGAGGTATCACTCTTTGGAACTCGGAAGCAATGTTTGTGTGTGAACTGTGAAGCTTTTCCATTATAAGAGGAATGTTGTTCTAAATAAATTTGTTCTCTTTATATAAAAAAGGAAGCATTGACCACTATTAAGGTACCTGTCTTCTCTCTCCCTTAAAAAAAGGTACATGTATTCTCCCATATATTAGGATTTCTACAATTCTATGGTGTTTAGTGAGCCGAAAATTTGGATAACAAAGAGAAACACGACCTCATAGGTATGGCATGGTTTGTTAGTTGTTATGTTGTTAGTAAAGAGAGAATCCAATGCTTCATGTTTCCTAAATTACTTGGCATGCTGTAGTTATATCCTTTGGCTGATCTTCAATGATTAACTGGACTGCTTATCTATATCCCAGATCTCTTCATATGTCAATTATCGGAAATCTAGAAGTTGATAGATAAAGTATGATGTTTTGAATTATATCATCTTATGTAACAAAAAAACATTATTATATTACAAGACAGGTTGGACTTCATTTACAGTTTGTGGAAAGTTGCGTCGCCTAGTCAATGTGAAAAAGGTGCTTATTTGCTATGCATCTGTATTATAGATACAATTTCACATGTAAATTCTCCTCTTAACTTTTTTTTGGGATCATCCTCTAATTGGACCTCTGATTGCAGGTAGGGCATGCCGGAACCCTTGATCCTATGGCAACTGGTTTGTTGATTGTATGTGTTGGTAAAGCCACAAAGTTGGTAGAAAGGTTAGTTTGAATCTGGTTCTATTTATTACCAATGCTGTGTTCTCTCTCTTTTCCTTTTTTTTTGCTAGGCTACCAACTCTATTGTTTATTACTTTTGTGGCCTTGTGGGGACTTTATCCTTGCCTTCCCTGCTGAACAGATTATAACGCAAAACTTCTTTTTGTTCAACACGCAGTGAAGGACTTCTCCTGATGGTTTTGAATCTTTCTTTTGCAGATATCAAGGTATGATAAAAGGTTATAGTGGAGTTTTCCGTTTAGGGGAGGCTACATCAACTTGGGATGCTGATTCACCAGTATGTTTTTCTTGTTACTGCCTCTTACAGATAAGTTATGGCACTATAATATTTCTGTACTCCCTTCTTCCCACGTTTCTCAAACCATAGAATTCATTTTAACCTATGTAATTATCTGCATCCTGCTTGGAGGTACATTCCTTTTTCTTTTTTTTTTTTATTCTGTATCATAGCAGTATTCGTCTTTCACAGTGATGGTTAGAACATCAATGAGAACGGTAGTACTCTTTCTCAGAGATGCACGGCTTACTATTTTGCTTGTTCAAAATAATATGATCAAGGATTCTAACAAGCTACAACTTACAACCTACTGTGTTAGCTAGATAGAATTGAAGAGTTGGGGATAATGGAGAGGAAGAGTATATATCGTGAACTGTGACATGGGTTTTCCTCTTTGAAACATGACCACCATAGCAAAATAGGAATTTTTATGGTACCCATACCAAATGACAATGACAAGAAGATGTATAACTGCATACATGCATGGAGAAACGAAAGGAAGTATTGATAAACAGCAACAGATAATCCGATAAGAGTGTTTATTGCATACAGATGATAATATCTGTTACTTTAAATTTTATAATTTCTGTAAAATTCATTTGTTTCATCTGATGTGGTAATTTTAATAGCATTAGTTTCTTCTGAAACCTGCTTTCTTTATTAAATCAGAACTGACATTGGTCAATTTTCATTCCACTCTCTTATGCAGGTAATCCAGCGTGAGCTTTGGGAGCACATCAAAGATGAGGACATAAAGAAAACTGCTGCATCCTTTTGTGGGGAGATATGGCAAGTTCCTCCAATGTTCTCTGCCATCAAAGTAAGGACTTGTTTTGTACTTATAAGCCTCTTCCCAAAAAATGGTGTTTATATGATCATGTTGACAGATCCTTCATTCTTGCATATCTATTGCTCAGAATACACATGCATATCTGTTTAAATATACTCCATTTCTCTCTGCCATCAAAGTAAGAACTTAATCTGTACTTATAAAACAAAAAAGAAAAAGAACTTGCTCTGTACTCTGTTACAAGCCTGTCCTCAGAAAACAGTAGAGATATAGCTATGTTGACAGATCATTCATTTTTATATATTTATTGCTTAGAATACAAGTACGTATCTACTTAAAATTATATTTCCAGAAGCCTGAAATTCTAGAACTACTATTGCGCCACGATCTGTGACTGAAAAGCACTAGACTTTGATACATATTGCCTTTTCTTTTTATTTTTTTATGAAAAGGGTGCATTAAAGAAAGAAATCAGTTACAAATCTATCTATGGAGGCATACCGCTCTTAAATCCGCAAGAAACAAGTCCAAAACACCCTTAGGTGAGTGATCAGAAACAAAAGAAGTTCCATTAAAAGCCTTCGTTCCCTCCTTAGCTAGAGCATCTGCTGTGCTTCCATTAACTTCCCTAAATTTATGATCCAACCTAAACTGGGTGAGATAATGCAGCAAGTACCTGCAATAATTAATAATAGGGCCATTAGGATATCAGCTGGAATCTGCCTAATTGATAATTGTGATGACAGCTTTGGTATCAAGAACTACATGAAGTTTAGCAATAGAGAGATCGTGAGCTGTTTTGAGACCATCTCTTAGACCCCACAGTTCAGCCGCAACACTAGTAGATATACCGATGCTTCGTGATCCCCCTTTGATCCATCTGCCAGTCTCATCTCTGATGACATAGCCAGCCTCTGTACTGCCTGGGTTACCGAGGGAAGACCCATCTGTAAGCAATTTAAACCAGCCCGGGTCTGGTGGTTTTCAACTGATTTGAATGGTGCTCAAGGAGATGCTCTTTTTAGGAGGTGAAGCAATGTGAAAAAACTCCACTGCCTTGAACTTGCACAGGGAAATAAGAGATTGAAAATTTTGGATTTTGTTCTCAAAGACTCTTTTATTTCTGGCGGTCCAAAGGCCCCAGCAGGCTGAAGCAAAGGTAATGTTCCAGGAGACCTTAAAAGCAGAAGGGTATAAAAAGAACCATTTGCTTTGAGCCAATCAAAAAGGTTGTGGGAGATGAAACTTGCGCAGTTGGATGGAATTCCCAAGCTAAACCTTAAGTGCTTTGCCCAAATACAATCTCTTAAGGTACATATTGCTTAGAATACAAGTACATATCCACTTAAAAAGTATATTTCCAGAAATTCTAGAACTACTATTCTTCCGTGATATGTGACTGAAAGGCACTAGGCTTTTGATACATATTGGGTTGAACTCCAGAGAATTGTATGCATCCATATACCTAATAAGCCAGTGCATTGTAGGCCTATTACTGATTTCATACTGCTTGTCAGCCTATTACTGATTTCATATCTGCTTCTCATGAATGCTGGGAATTAAATGAATACGAAAATAGTCTCAATCCACTTCTTCAACTTTCCTACTAGTTTTTCCCGTGACTTGTGATTTACCCTGTATCAATATAATCAATGAAATTTAAAATGAAAAAGAAAAAGAAAAAGAAAAACTTCACTTGATTCAAAGATGGAATAATAAAATTTCAGTGTATTTGTGGGGTTCAATATTAACACATTAGATAGATATTCTTTAAAAATGCCACAACAATTCTTTTAAGTAGTTTAGTGCAAGTATGTTATTGTTGGTTTACCTCAGACTCATAAACTCCATTATTTTTTCCCCTAAACAGTTCCTTGTATTGAGATCGTGTAGTTCTTCAAGATATTGGAAATTTTTGTAGTGAGACATTCTTTGTAAATAGCCTTGCATGATCTAATAGTCTGATTGCTTATGAGTTTCCGTGTTTTGTGATAGGTTGGAGGTGAGAAGATGTATGAAAAAGCAAGAAGAGGAGAAACTGTTGAGCTTTCACCTAGACGAATCTCAATTTTCCAGTTTGACGTCGAGCGCAGCTTAGATGACAGGTCTTTTGCTCTCTTTTTGATATAACACACACATGCAAACTATTGGTGTTGTGACCCTTTTTCAATCGTTTTGAATCATGTTTATATTCCTATGTAGTTAGTATATACACTCAAATTTATTTTTGTTTCTCTTTTCTGTTTGTCTATGCATGCACACATATCTTGATAATATTAATGTCTCTAAGATGCTGTATTGAGGTGCATATTTGTTGCTTTGTGCCTGATATGTGCCATAAATTATGGAATCAGTCATTCATTTATTTATTGATGAGTAAAAAAAAGAGGGTAGGGAAACTACAAGATGAACACAGGACCTCTTGAACCCCAAGCGAGAATTATACTATCATACAAAACACCAAAGTTATATATTGGAACTTGCGCCAAATCTAATATTCGTTGTCAAATTCAAGAAATTGATCAGAGTAAAAATGCATCGAGTGCAGCTTAGATGACAGGCCTTTTGCTCTCTTTTTGATATAACACACACACAAAACACGCAAACTACTGGTGTTGTGACCCTTTTTCAATCGTTGTGAATCATGTTTATATTCCTATGTAGTTAGTATATATACTCAATTTATTTTTGTTTCTCTTTTCTGTTTGTCTATGCATGAACACATATCTTGATAATATTAATGTCTCTAAGATGCTGTCTCGAGGTGCATATTTGTTGCTTTGTGCCTGATATGTGCCATAAATTATGGAGCCAGTCATTCATTTATTTATTGATGAGTCAAAGAAAGAGGGTAGGGAAACTACAAAATGAACACAGGACCTCTTGAACCCCAAGCGAGAATTATACTATCATACCAAACACCAAAGTTATATATTGGAACTTGCACCAAATCTGATATTCGTTTTGTCAAATTCAAGAAATTGATCAGAGTAAAAATCAATTGTCACTGATTATCGGTTGCTAGTTATTCCATGAGATTGTTTTGCACGCTGATTCTTGCCCTTCAAAAAGAAAATAAATTTGTCATGGATATAGTAGGGAACAACCTCATAATCATATATTGGAGCTTTTGCTATGCCTAAAAGTCTACCGACATAGAAACACGGCGGAAATTTATAATTTTTCCTGCCGATAAACTTAAATCCCAAGAATGCTCTCTATGAACAAGAATCTCCATACAAGGTTAGAGATTTATACCTTTTGTTGATTCTGGTTGGAAATTCCATGAAGAGTTCACGAGTCGTTTAAGCGTCCGACCTATAAGTGTAGCCACACGAACAACCAAAAACAAAGATCTCCTTCTTCGGGATGTCGAATACCACTTGTGGAGGAGCTATAGGGTAGTCGAAAATCCTTGAGTGCTAGCTCTAGGAATTTAGGCTATAAAGAGAAAAAGGGATTTTAAAATATGATTTTAAGTCTCACAAACTGTATCAAGGTTTCTATCAAATAGAAGCCCTTATATAGAGTATTTTTCTTTAAAGCTCCAGGATTTCTAGAATTGCAATTAGACCCTTGGTTTAATTTAATTTTTAGAATTATCTCTATTAGCCTTTTAGTTTTCTTTATTCTTCCAATTACCTAATTGTGTGTGATTCCTTAGGTTCAATATTGCTTTTGCAGTAGGTCGTAACTTTTACGTAATAATTGGACCCGTTCAATTAATGAGAACTTCTTAATTTTAATTTGAATTAAACTCCTTTTAATTCCCATTTTAATTAAGAATTAATTGCAATGAATTCTTAAGGGCTTCTACAAATCATGATTGACACCTAGTAGTATGTCATGACTGCGCATGCAATATAAATTTAGTGTGAACTATTCCGTTGTGGAATTACCCTTCCATCTTGCAATGCCCCTAAACCTAAGGTATGGAATTACTATCAAACCTTAATTATTTAATCACATGTATTTTTATATCAAGTCCATAACTTAAATGGCGAAATTAGAAACTCCTCTCTAATTTCCACCCCACCTCGGCTAAGGAATTTCCAAGCTATGATTAATCAGATCACATAGAACATTATCTCTTTTACTGAGAGTGATGAATCCTCTATTGTACACTCACATACCTCCCTATATAAGTAGTCATACCCAATTACTACTTTTATGTGACCCATGAGTAGAATCACATTTAAGCATCATCAAAGTCTGGTAACCTATACACAAGGCTTCTATGGTGCCTCAAGTCTAAGGATCACTTGCACAACTGCAACGTAAGAACTCCTATTGATAGCAGTAAAATGTTTAATAGGAATTACTTAGTTGAGTCAGTTCGATCACTTGCACAACTGCAACATAAAAACTCTTATTGATAGTCAATAAAATGTCTATTAGGAATTATTTAGTCGAATCAGTTCGGTGTACTTGCTCTGTAACAAGCTCCTACATAACTTGTTTTAGTGTCTCATACACTAGTGACCATGAAATCAATCACTTTTAACTTCTTGAGGAAATATAGTATGTACTAATCTTTAAGGATTCACTAATACCCTTCTTAGTGATCCTATGATTAGGAACATTTGAGAATAAAGTTTAAGGAAATACTTCTCATTAGCATGATCTTATTATGGTGCTTATTTTCAGTGCTCTTATTGATGCAGTACAATAGGCAAAGAATTGAAAAAAACAAAAAAATAAAGATAAAATGATCCAAATCGCATGGTTCTTCCTAAATCACATGGGAACCGCAATCCAAATCATATGGATGCGAAGAACTGCAACCAAATCACATGGTGCGAAACAACTCAATCACAAAGTGTTTGATTTCAATCTCATTTTTATTAATTCCAAGCTGACAACAAATGATATAGGGACGCCTCTTATATAGAGATCTTAAAACCCTACTCCTAGACCGATAAGGAAACTGAAATATGAAAATTAACTGCACCTAGATACTCATAATATTTTTTTGATTACATAATTATCCTAATAATTAAAATATCCTCTAATTTCTAGATTAAAATTCCTAATTTTAATCTTACTCGTATTTTTCATCATTCTCCACCACTTAGAAAAAACTCGTCATCGAGTTGAAAAATATTCTAGGAGCTCTGTGGAGAAACAAAGCATAGTCAGGAAAGTCTTTGAATGCAAAGTCACTAAAAGGTGAAATTTTTTTCGCTGGAAACGTTTGTTGCCGAGGTACTTGAAACCAGGTAAGGAGGATAAACTCAATATCAAGGACAGGTGTATCCACTAGAGCCTCACTCTTACAATCAACTTTATCTTCCTGTTTGTCTCAAACCTTTTCAACTGCCTCAATGTGCTCAACAAATTCGTTATCTTACTGGATTGGTTTGATTAAGATAACCTCACATGGAACTGGCGCAATATGCGCAACAACATCAAGCTGGTCGTCGATCTATCCGTCATCTTTGTTGGCATCTTGGTCTTGAACTTGAATCTCTTCTTTAGAATGGACTTCAATCGTGCTTAGGGCTGTCTCATATTGCCGATATAAGTGTGCCAGTTTTCACTCCCTTATACGAACACAACAATCAAGTACTTTATATTCCTCTTTCCAACATTAGTCTGATTCGTACATTTTCCATTGAGATCTCAACTCACCCATACACTTGTATTCATCTAAAATTTGATCTTGCAAAAACTGAATCTTTTCCATCGTATGAGTAGTCATACTACAAACGAAAATGAAAACTCAACCTAAACTTTTCATTTTTGATATTTTTTTCACTGGCTCGGCTCGGCTCCAACAAAATGGCTTGGCTTGGCTCGGTTCAGAGAATTTCGGCTTGGCTTAGAGTTGCAGGGAGAGAGGAATCGGGTCAGATCTGACCCGATGCAATTTCGGTCAGATCAGAGCCGGATGGGGAAGGTTTTGGCCGGACTGGTCACGATGGCGGTGCTCAATTCGGCGTTGGGTGGTCGGAAAAAGGTAGAGGCTGAGATGGATTGGACTTTGCGTGGTTTGTGGGGGATTTCTTCCGTTTTCCGACAATGATTCGGCACGTGAACAATAGGGATAGACAGATTGGACAATTCCGATCCGGACAGCATGCCCAAATTTGGTCGGAAAAGCCTGGCGTTGGAAAAAGCTTGGCTTCTGTGGTTTTTGTCGACGGTGATGTCTGTTTCTGATGGTGGTGCTTGAACCGGTGTTGGGTGGCCGGAAAGTGGTAGATCAGTGCCAAGGTGTTGCAGTGGTTTATGAGTTTTTTGGCTGTTTTTCTGACCGGGTCACGACGCGTGGATACCCAATCGGAATAAAAGGGAGTATTCCAATCCTGATGGTGTGCTCAGATGTGGTCGGAGAAGTCTCTTGGTGCAGCGGACTGCGGTGGGACTACAATGGCTCATGCTACTGTACGTTGGTTTTTTTTTTTTTTTTTTTTTTTTCAGCAGCTAAAGTGGATCAATGAATGTGATGATCTAGGAATCTTTGTGCTTTGATAACACTTGATGCAGAACAGTAGGCAAAGAATTATAAAAAACAGGGAAATAAAGATTAAACGATCCAAATCGCATGAATCTTCCCAAATCACATGGGAACCGCAATCCAAATAACATGCACGCGAAGAGCCGCAGCTAAATCACATGGCGCGAAACAACTCAATTACAGAGTGTTTGATTTCAATAATCTTATTTTTATTAATGTCAACCTGACTACAAATGACACAGGATGCCTATTATATAGAGATCTTAAAACTCTAGTCCTAGACCAATAAGGAAACTGAAATATGAAAATTAACTACACCTAGATCCATAATATTTATTGATTACATAATTATCCCCATAATTAAAATATCCCCCAATTCTTAGATTAAAATCCCTAATTCTAATCTTCCTCGTGTTCTCCATCACTTATTTATGGGCTTTATCATGTAGACACATTGAATGTGATTTGTAATGAACACGATAAATAAAATAAATGCCATTAATTAATATTTATTGTTAATAAATGAATAAGATCAATTACAAGTAATATGCCTAGACATCAAATGCTATTTTGTAGGGCATGCTACTATCAATGCTTGCGTATGAACTTGGTCAGCAATTTATTTCATAAAACGTTGTGGTAGAGAAGTTGCAGGGGCCTTAGTTTTTGAGACTAAATAAATTAATGCTAAAAAACATATCATATTCACATATTCAGGTCAGGGTGTCAGTCTTTGATGATCATTCTTTGAAATTGGTTAAAATAACTGAATTGCATTTCTAGATTTTACTTACAACTTAACGCCATTTTTCTTCTATGTATGTGGACATGGAAAGCTAAATATCAGTCTGAACTGTGCTTCTGCGAAATGAAGTTGATGGTGTGAAGCCATTCTTCAAAACTAAGAAGGCTGTACTTTTTATGTTATGGCGGGAGAATTATGGTTCAATTTGCTATTTATTATGAGGTGGCTAAGCTTGATCCTGATTTAACTTTCTGCCATGTTTTTGCAGACAAAATTTGATTTTCTGTGTGACATGCTCTAAAGGAACATACATCCGTTCGCTATGTGCTGATCTTGGGAAGTCCCTTGGCAGGTAGTCACTTAAGTTAAATTCAATCTTATGAATTGCTTGAACTTGGTTTATAGCTAGCCCTTCACTATTGTTTCCTGTGACGAACAGTTTTTGGGTACTGCAATGACTAGCACTGCCTTTATCTACCACCCCTCAAAAGAACTCTTGAACACAGTTGTGAGAACATTTTTGCAAATAAAAAACTGTCCTAAAGCAAAAATTCCCTACCTCATAAGTGCTATCTTCTTGTTATTAAGTTTATTGATAACGTTTACTTATAAAAAAAAAAGTTTATTGATAACACTCATCTACTGATTCAAGGTGAAATATTTCTATTAGATTCTTCTTGATAAAATCCTCTCGAATGTCAATGTCAATTTTCCTTGGAAAACTATTTAGTGCAACTGTGCTCCCAAGAAAGTTAGCTTTTTTGTTTGGGAGGCTTCATGGGAGAAAATTTATACTTTTGATAATTTACAAAGGAGGGGGAACGTGATTGTCAATAGATGTTTTATTTGTAAAGAGTGTGCCGAATCTGTGTATCATCTTTTAATGGATTGCTTGTTAGCTATAAGTTTGTGGGAGATTGGTGTATAAAATTTTGGAGGTTTCGTGGGTGGTTGTGGAACCGTGAATTGAGATTTGGGCTTGGAGTGGTTTGAGGGTAGATGCTGTAGGTACCACTCTTTTCCACCTGAGAGCCATGCATCTGGCTCAATACCCAAGGCCACTCCCCTTAAAGAAGGTGGATATGGTGAGGGTGCAGATTACGATGAGTTTATGGAAATGAGTGAAACCTATCATGTCTAATACAAACTCTTTATAAGTAGTAAGGAGGCTTCCATGATGGGTGCGCATTTAATGTGTTAGACAAGGGACCGTTTTGTCATCCAAGCACAAAGCAAGGATGATGGGTAAAGAGTCGCCATTTGACCTTGAAGGGGGTCAAATCCCTTGTCATTGGTCTATGTGAGAAATTCCAAAGCTCGGGAAATTTGGGTGCAAAAGAGTGAGGATTTAAAGCTCTCTCTCTTACCTAGACCGAAGTCTAGCCCTTTGTGTTTCAAGGGAATTAATTGAAATTTTAATTCAAGTATTATTATCATACACTACTAATAAAACCAAGCACACATTTTGCAATTTTTATTCAAATAAAGCAACACCAACTATTAACTTGACTATGAAAAAAAATATTAAAACTACTTGCAAAGTAGAGATGAGAAGTAAATTAAAGTAGTAAATTAAAGTGCATGCGTTTAAACTAGATAAATTAATTATGTAAGTTAAACTAGATGAATTAAACTTGAAGACTAAATTGAATGTATTAAATAAAGCTACTTTAAACTAGACGAGTTAAAGAAAAAGAAATTAAGCTAAATAGATTTAAACTAAATTACCTTAAAGATGAGATTCAGAATAACTAGTAACTATTAACATTTTTAATGGGCCAAATGGGGCCCAAAATTAACAAGGACCAAAGGGGCCCAAAATTCTTATTAAATAATTTAAGTTCACATGCAATAAATGACAACTTAAAATAAAACATCTAATTTGGAGAACATAAAAAATCTTAAGGTACTAAACTAGAGCAAAAAACTTTAAAACCACCGTTAACTCAATATTGCATTTAACGAAGAGAGACTACATTATGACTAGTAGCTAACTAAAGAAAGACATATAACTAGTGAAAAATAAAATGGTAAGAAACTAGTAAGCATTTTAAGATGAAACTTTCTAAGTGAGCTAAATTAATCTAGTCTATTTTCAAGGTAGTTTAAGCACATGAATCATACTAGCAATTTATTTTGCAAAAAAAAATTAAAAGCTTAACCAACCTTGTTTGGCTAAGAAAAATTTCATGTGCGGGGATTATCCTCGAAGATCCTTGTGCTCTTGTGGATTTAGTGAAGTTGGAACAATGATTCCAACGAGGATTAGAAGACAAAAAAACAAAAGGTGGCCGAAAATGATGAAGAACTCTCACTAGTTCTTCTTTTGTGTTTCACTCTTTGCTCATTTCTCACATTTCTTGAATATTCTCTTCTCTTTTGTTATATTCCTCTCTTTGATCTTCCTACTCTCCTATCTTTTTCTCTCTTTTCTAACTTCTTTCTTTCTCTCTAAACTTTCTCTCTTTTCTCTTGTTTTTGCATTACTTTGCCTTAGTGTTGTGTTCTTTGTGTTAGCAAAAGGGGGTATTTATAGGTGGAGGCCAAGAGATAAAAAAAAAAGCAAAATAATGGGTGAAAAGAAGGTAAATGGCTGGTCATATAGGGAAGGGAAAAAGTAGTTTCAATTTTTGAGAAGAAAAAGGTGTTTCACTTTTGGGGTGTAAAGGTGGGGCTAGAAAAGTGAGGTGTGACAAACCAAGTGAAAACTGAGAGGGAAAAAGCTTTTAGGTGGCTAGACATGGGGAAGAGGGAGGGGTTTCTTTGAGGTGAAAAAAATTGAAGAAGACGGTTTGCAAAAAGGTGAACAAGAAAGGACATTTTGGAGTGTTTTCAATAAAGCAAAAGCAAAAGCAAAAAAAGTGAGGAGAAAATCCCCTAGCTTTGGACGACCAAAGGGGGTGAAAAAGACATAATTTTCTTTGGTTTTTGTTATATAGTAGAAAGGCTTAGGGAAAAAAAGAGTGCAATTGCAAAGCAAAAGAAAGGAGAAAAAGGCTTAACATTCTAAAAAAAAAAAGCTATTGTTTTTTAGGTGCTGTTTTTTGGGTATAAAATGTGATTTTTTGGGTAGAAAAATTTGTTATTTAACATTTAGGAAATGGTGGAAGATTAATAAAGTAATGTCCAATTAAGTAAGCAAAAGGAGAAGAATAGAAACTCCTTTTTGGTACACATGTCTGTCCAAAGAGGGAGAAAAATCAACTACTTTATAAGTGCATTGTTGTTGTTTTTTAGGTGAAAATAGTTTTATTTTGTGTGGAAAAAAGGTAGCATTTGGTAAAAAAGAAGATGAGGGAATCTAGGAGGGAGATGTGAGTTCAAAAAGCAAAAAGAAAGAGTGAAAATTTCTCATTATAGCCAGCCACATAGGGAGAGGAGAGACATCTTTTTGGTTATAAAAAAGTAACTTTTATTTTGAGAAAAGTAAACTAATCAAGGATTTCCAAGTGGAGGGTAAAATTAGAAGTTCTCTCTTAAAAATTAGAAGTCTTATTAGGCTTGAAATTTGGGCCAAAAGTGTTTGGGCTTAGGAAAGATCAGTGGGCTTTAGTGGGTTTTGGATTGGGTCAAAATTTAAATAAAGACTTTGGTCTCGGATTAGTTGAATCAAATAAAGTCCAATTAATTTAAACTCAAAGTGAATTAAACGGATTGAAGAAAAGGGTCTTGCAATTGCTTCTACTCCCAATTTAAGTCCATACTTCCTCACTTACCAAGTCTGAGCACACTAGGATCAAAGATTCGTCATAGGAACCCACACGTGGTCTGTTCAAAAATTTTGGAACGAAACTGGGTGTCTACAAATGGCTTATTTGTTGATGCTGCACTCGATTTTTTTGGGTTAGTGTGGAAGGAAAGGAATCGACGGGCTTTTGAAGGTGTAGAAAGACCTATTGGAGTTATTAAAGTTAATTGGTTCAACACTCTTATATTTTGGTTTAAGATGAATTTCCTTGTAAATAATGATGTTTTCCTTGATTTTGTGGATTTTCTCCAAATTATAGTACCATTATTGAGAAACAAGGATACCGACTTTCATTAATATGAGAAATTTTCACATTTTATTGTTTGATCATAATAAGCACGATACCCTCATGACAAACCGTAAAACAATCCCTAAATGAAATGATCAAATAACAATTAGAGTTTAGTTTAGAAATTTAGTAAAATATGATTCTTTTAAGTAATTTATATTATATAATATATATTTTTAGGTATTCCAGTGGTTATGTTTTGAAAAATCAATAACTATAACCAACAATCATGATATACATGAGCTCCTAACGAAAACCAAATCAAAAAGTTCGATTAATCCACTTTGCAGTTCAGTTGCTAAATATGGCAAAAAAAAAAAAAAAATAAAGATTCCAATTTCAGAGGTGAAAAGATTTTGAGGAAGGGACCCAAGGCTCCAGTGATGTTCAAAAGGCCAGTAATGAGCTGATATTTACAGAACTTGGTGATTGTTCAAGCAAAAGACTTGATTCACTCCAGGAAAGCTGACATTTGAACTCCTAGCTCTGAAAACATTACATCGATCAATGAATAAGATAAGATGGATTTTGTAACATAACCAGCAGGGAAAAACGCTATGTTACAACAATCCTGTCTCTGAAAACAATTGTGAATCAGGACCTATCTTCTGCTGTTTGTTACATTCAGCTTGTATCTATGCAATACCGGAATATTCACAAGCAACCAACAACAATACCCACAAAGACGAATGTTCTTTTTGACTATGGAACAACTCCTTTAAATCATACCAAAAAAGTGACGGAATTCTTGGTGCCTTTAATAAATTTGTTTATTCATAAAAAAAAGAAAGATATGTATCTTTAGTAAACTATATTTTGTTTGGAAGTAAAATATCTAGGATCTTTTGAACTATTTGACATTTCATTAAAATTTAGAACTTGCAGTCGTGAATTTCTGACATGTTGTAGGTCGATGTTCAGAGATGCCTTATACCTCTGAAATCTGAATCTGATGAATTAATTGGAAATTTTATCCTGACATAATTTTAAAAAAAAAAATGTTAAATGAAGACACTCAAGTTTCCTCATCCTGCATGCCTACCTGATTTTCTTTTTATTTTTTAAATAAAAATATTATTCAAAGAAAGAGAAAACAGTCAGGGACTCATCTCCGGAATGAATGAATCTTGTGTAAGTTCCCTTATTTTCTTATACCAAATTGGTGTTTCTAAGTTACCTTTTCTACTTGCAGTTGTGCTCATTTAACTGCTCTTCGAAGAGATTCTATTGGTATGGGCCTTCCTCATTCTTAATAATGTCTCTCTCATTGATCATATGCCTTATCTTTTCTTTATTTTATGGACCTGTTTGCACATTATCTTTGATATGGAGATTACGACTCAATACTTAAGGAAAAGCAAAAATCTAAGAACTAGTCTGTCTGTAAGATAATAGGAAACAAGAACCAGTACTTTCAGTGTGGTTAGGATTTCGAGCACTTTAATTTAATACAGTGTCCCTTTATGAGATTCTAGCATCAAATTTTTTTATGTTGAGCAATTAGACCCTTCAGCTGGTATAAAACATGTAGATGAAATAGGTTGGCTAGTTTAATCCATACTTCAGTTCATTTTGGTCTCTTTAGGGAGTGGCATTACGTCGGTTGGCAAACTTGATTTAATTTCGATCATGCAATTATTCTTATTATGCAATGCAAGTGATAATGTGTGAAAAATACATTTACTTCCTTTTTTTGTATGTTAGCTTCTTTGAGGTCCTTGTGATGCAAGTGGAGGGGAACAAATGAAAACTTGAAATTTTATAACAGCCGCTAGTCTTCAACCTGAACTGGCTATGCTGGGATTTTTTTTATAAATGGCTATTATGGGATTTTAGAACTCAAAAACCATTGAAAATCCCACTATGTGAGCATGGAAAAGATGTGCACCCCCAAATATGTAAAATAAAATAAAAAAGGAAGAAGAAAGGTGTTATAATAGTTTAACAAGTTATTCTTCTCCGTTGTTACAGGGCAATATTCAGCTGACGATGCATGGGACTTCAAAGAGCTGGAAGAGGCAATTACTAAAGGTTATTTCTAACTGCTGACTGTAATCTGTAACCTTTTAAATTTTGGAGCTACGACCACATTGATATATGGCTTTATTTGGGAAGTTGCTTTTAAGTTTTGGTGATTTAAGTTGTATTTAAGCAACTAAGGTCATGTTTGGTAGCCTGATTTAAGTCAAGTTTGACTTAAATTTAAGGTCGATTTAACCATTTTCAAGGCAAGATGCACCAACTCCAAGGCGAGATTTGAGTCAAATTTGACTTAAATCAGGCTACCAAACATCACCTAATGAGCCACTTTGTTTTCTTTCTTCTTTTGTTCATGACAAATTGAAAATGTAATACCAAGTTACAGGTGTGAAACTTGTATCTTCATTCTTCGGCAATTTTTTTAAAAAAAAAATTATCCTTGAAGTTTAATCTTAATATGTTGTTGGCCTCTTTTCTCATTACTATTTACTTTTCAACTGGTCTATTGGCAAATTGTGCGTAAACTGTCCAAGTTATAGCTATATCATTCCTAATTAACATAAATAGGGGATTGTACTTCAAATTAAAAGGAAAAAAAATTAATTTACCTGTCTCTCCTTCTATGCTATGAAACAACAACCCAAAGGAAAGTTCCTTCCATTCTCAAAATGACTCGACTTCAGTTTAGAACCTACTCTATCTACAATTTGCCGTTGTGCTTGACTCACAAAGACTTCATGATATTATATATTTCCGACCATACATCAAACCTGGAGGTATCTGCATTAGTTTCAATTAGTTTAGAGTCAGATTAGAATAAAATGAAAATAGATTTATTTTTAAATGAATTGAAATAAATTTTTATGTTTGATTTCGTTATTTTAAATTATATAATTTATTTGAATTTTCATATTTAAAATATTTGAAATAAATGAAAAATTCAAAAGAGAGGAGGGAGATGGAGGGAAAAAGATGGAACGAAAATATTTTGGTAATATAGTTTTTTATTCTTTATTTTGTAGAATTCATTTGTAATTTCTATCAATTTTGATAGAATTTGTAACCAACCAACTCATTTTTTTTTTTATTTTTTTTATTTTCAAACATGATAACTATATAATTCGAAATAAATTTCAAAAAAATTATAAAATTCAATTGATCCAAATGGAGTGTTAATGCTCATTCCAAATTAACATAAGTAGGGGATTACAAGCATAAAAAAGGTTGCTGGAAAAATGCATTCTTGAGAGAGAAAGAGACTTTACAGAGAGAGTTCATCTTCTTCCTTTAGAGATAACAAAAGGCATTTGGGTAGTGAAAACATGTGTGTTTTCTGATTTTGTGATTATACACACGATTTCTAGTGAGATTGAAGAGAGAAGATATGAAAAAGCGTTCAAGATACTAGAATATTTTGGATCGATAGTTAAGTACCCATTAATCCGTTGCGAAACATAAACAAGCATTCTGAGAAAGATATTAAAGGAAGAAAGAGAGGGATCAATGTACCAACAAAAAAAAAAAAGGATTGATTTTGAGAAAATATTGCTTGAACTATATGTTATAGCAGTAAGTCAAGCCAATAATATCAGCATCTTATTTCATGAAAAAGACAAACCAAAGGAAATTTCCTTCAAATGTCTTTCCTACAAATTTTCAAACTAGCATTACTACACAGACTTTTTAACACTCCATGACCACTAATGTGAAACACTTTTCAGCCCACTGATTCCAGCTTGCAGCAATGACCAAAAACAAGCCCTTTCTACAAATCAAATCTGCCATTAGAAGTACTAATTTTTCATCAGATAACTCACCGTGTGGCTTAGAATCATGGAATTCAAGCACAGATTGTTGCCAATGTGACAGTTTTTTTTTTAAAAAGCAATGGGGATTTTTTTATTATTAAAAAGCATCACAAAGATGCAAATAATACAGGAAGAACTTATCAAAATTACAGGCCAGGATACTCCATACAAAGTTATTGTATGGAAAATTGAAAATGTTATACCAAGTTATTGGTGTAATCAACCAAGTTATAGGTGTGAAACTTGTATCTTCATTCTTTGGCAATTTTTTTTATAAAAAAAAATCCTGGAAGTTTAATATTAATATGTTTTTGGCCTCTTTTCCCATTACTATTTACCTTTAAAATGGTGTATTGACAAATTGTGCTTAAAACTGTCCTAGTTATAGCTAGTATTATCATTCCAAATTAACATAAGTAGGGGCCCGGATTGTACTTCAAATTTAAAGAAAAGAATCAGTGTACGTATCTCTCCCTCTAAGTGAATGGCATTATTTTTTTTGAGTCTAAGTCAATAATATATATATCAACATCCTATGCTATGAAAAGAACAACCCGAGAAGTTCCTTCCTTTCTCCAAATGACTCAACTTCAGTTTAGAACCTACCCTACCTACAAGTTGCTTTTGTGCTTGACTCACAAACACTCCATGACATTATATATTTCCGACCATACAACAAAGCTGGACATATCTTCGTTAATTTCAATTAGTTTAGAGTTGTTCCAATCAAAAATGAAATTCATTTCATTTTTAAATAATTGAAAATAGAAGTAAGTTAAAAGTAAATTGAAATAAATTTTTATATTTGGTTTTGTTATTTTAAATTTTATATTTCATTTGAATTCCTATATTTAAAATGTTTGAAATAAATGAAAAATTCAAAAGAGTAGAGAGAGAAGGTGAAGGGAGAGAGAGGAAATTAGAAAGAAAGAGAGAGTATTTTGGTTAGCATAGCTTTTTGCTCACGTAGAATTCATTTGTAAATTCTATCAATTTTGATAAAATTTGCAACAAACTGACTCAGTGAATTCATTTTGAAATGAATTGCAAAGTTTTTTTTTTTTTTTTTTTTTATTGTTCTAAACATAACATCTATAGAATTTGAAATGAATTCTACAAAAACTATAGAATTCAATTATTCTGACTGGACTGTTAATGCTCATTCCAAATTAACATAAACAGGGGAATCCTCATGGGATTAGAGGAGTGGCATATGTAGAACTTTAATTTATACTTCAAATTAAAAGGAAAAAAATTCGTGAAACATTCTCTCGCTTTAAGTGAATGCCAAAACATTTTAAGTCAAGTCAATAATTATCATCATCCTATGCTATGAGAAGGACAAACCAAAGTACCTTCCAATCTCAAAACAGGTCTGACGACTTCACTTCATTTTGGAACCCCGAAGTGCATGACTCGCAAATAGTCTATGATAATATATGTTGCCCATCATACAACAAAGCTAAACATATCTTCAATACTTTTAATAGCTCAATATTCAGAACTGAGATTCTAGTGAAGAACATGAGTTTATGCATATTTTGGTTGCTTTTCATACAAAAATTTCAACTCTCTTGCCTCCTTAGCCCTTGGAGGAAACGAGACAGATAGACTCTCCCTGTTAGCCTTTAAGGCTCAAATTAATTACCATGATCGTGTTGTTATAGTATGGAATGAATCTACACACTTCTAAAAGTGGTATGGTGTTACATGTGGTCGTCGACACCAAAGAGTCATCGAGCTGAAGCTAGAGTCATGCCAACTGGTAGGCGGCCTAACTCCACACTTTGGGAACACGAGTTTTCTCAACAAATTACACCTTCAAAGCAATGGCTTCAACAATGCAATTCCTGACGAATTGGATCGCTTGCACTGGTTAACGCAACTCGGAGAGGTGATATCCCTGTCAACATATCAAGTTGTTCTAATCTCTTGGTCTTAGCCTTGTTTGATAACAAATTGACAGGGAAAATTCCTGTAGAACTTGGCTTATTATCAAAGTTTTTGATAAAAAGCTTGACGGCAAAGATTTAACTGCTAACGGATAAAAATCTTAATTCTAACGTAGGATAATTTAAAACATCAAGGATATGAATATTAAAACTAGTAAATCTTAATATAGGTCTTTATTTATAAAGCAATAGGGCTTCATTTTTTTGGTAAGAATTAAATGTGATTTTTTATTGATTTTTTTTGCATATCAATATACAATTATATGTGATTGGTGCGATTAAAGGTAATATGTATGTCAGATCATTTAAAAATAAAATTTACAAATATAATTATATCACTTAAAAACAATTTAAAAGATATTTGAAAATCAAAAGTCCAGAAAACCAAACCTCATTTGGCGGTGTATCACTAATTCCCATTTTTGTATATTAATAACATTTTCATTTGTGGGTGTATCATTCATTCCATAACTAATACTCCTCATAGCTTCCATTATCTGTCATCAGCTTTCAATACAACCCAACCTACCATTTGTGGGTGTATTCAATTGCATATTTAATCAATCCCTGGAAACCCGACCCACCCTAAGACCATGCATTCACTCAAAAGTCAAGTCAATAATATATATCATCATCCTATGCTATGGGAAGGACAAACCAAAGTTCCTTGCAATCTCAAAACAGGTCTGATGACTTGACTTCATTTTGGAACCTACCCTACCTGCAAGTTGCTATCGTGGTTGATTCACAAAAGACTTCATGATAATATATCTTGTCCATCATACAGCAAAGCTAAACATGTCTTCAATACTTTCAATTAGCTCAATGCTCAGAACTGAGATTCTAGTAAAGAACATGAGTTTATGCATATTTTGGTTGCTTTTCATGCAAATATTTCAACTGTGTTTTGCCTCCTCAGCCCCTGGAGGAAACGAGACAGATAAACTCTCCCTGTTAGCCTAAGGCTAAAATTATTGATGATCCCCTTGGTATATTGAGTTCATGGAATAAATCTACACACTTCTGCAAGTGGTATGGTGTTACATGTGGTCGTCGACACCAAAGGGTCATCGCGCTGAAGCTAGAGTCGTGCAAACTGGTAGGTGGCCTAACTCCACACATTGGGAACATGAGTTTTCTCAACAAATTATACCTTCAAAGCAATGGCTTCAACAATGCAATTCCTGATGAATTGGGTCGCTTGCACTGGTTAACGCAACTCGGACTTCACAACAATACATTCAGTGGTTATATCCCTGTCAACATATCACGTTGATATAATCTCTTCATCTTAGCCTTATTTGATAACAACTTGACAGGGAAAATTCCTTCAGAACTTGGCTTATTATCAAAGCTGCAAGGTTTTTACTTTCGCAAGAACAATCTTTTAGGTGAGATCCCACCTTCTTTTGGGATTCTTTCTTCAGTCGTGGAAATTTCTGGAACATATATACTCTTTGGTTGCTATAATTTTTGTCACGTTTACTATTTAACTAATTAAATGAATAATTTTTTTTATTGTTAAATGATTAAATTTTTTTTTTCATATATACATAGAGTTTAAAAGTTTCTAAAAACATATTTTTTTTATATTTTTAAAATAATATATATATAAAATAATTAAAGTCAAATTTAAATTAAAAAAGTTATAAATGATTAAAATTATGGGATTTCATGGAGGTTTTCATTAAGCTTCAGTTAACTGAAAAAGTTGGAATTTATTGAATTTGATGCAAACAAACTAATTGGTACTATCCCACCTGCCATTTTCAGTCTATCCTCTATCACTCCTTTCACTACCAGTTAACCAATTAGAAGGATGTCTTCCTCCTGACTTGGGCAACACTCTCCCAAATCTTGAGACCCTTGAGGTTTTCACAAACCGATTAAATGGATCAATTATGGTTACAATCTCCAATGCCTCAAAACTTTTGTGGCTTGAACCACATGAGAACAAGTTTTCTAGGGAAGTGCCTAGCTTAAAAGGCCTAAATAATGAACGATTCGAGACCTACCAATCATACGAATAATAAACAGAAAGAAAACAAGACAAGATTTACCCAAGTTCACCCCAGAATAGGGTTACATCATGCCAAAAGTTTTCACTATTATCAACCTCACAAATCTCTCGTTACAATGTGTGCTCATTACATATAGAGTATTTATAAGCAACTTAAGACGCCCTAATTAGGGTTTCCACTTTACTGCAAAATCACGACTATTCATGGGCCCAAGCCCAAACCACCAAGCAAAAAATCAGACCCAACTCATGTATAAGGCCTAAAAGTTTAGGAGGCGTTGCCCCCTAACCCCCGCACACTCTCAAAGGTGCGGGACCCTCGTGGTCGTCGGGGGTTCTACAGATCTAGACCCGTTGAAGTATGCATCAACTCTAACAAATAATTTGCAGATGTTGTTATTGGGCAAAAGTAGTATTGGAAATGGCCAAGGTAACGATTTGAATTTTCTCTCTGATCTGGTAAACTACTCTAATTTAGAAGTTTTATCCATTGATTCCAGCAATTTAGGAGGAATGTTACCTGAATATATAAGTAACTTCTCAACGAAACTCAAGTCAATTACATTTGGAGGAAATCTTATTCATGGAAACATTCCTACCGAGATTGGAAACCTAATCAACCTGAGTGTGTTAGGTTTAGAGGCTAACAAATTGACTAGTAGTATACCAAGTTCTCTTGGTAAGATACAAAGGCTCACTGTCTTGGCTCTTTGGGGAAATGAACTGTAAGGTGGTATACACTACAAAAAATTGACATATACCGACGGTCAGAAACGATCGGAATAGACACAAAAAATAGTCGGTATATCCCAAAAGGGTCTATACCGACAGTTTAGAGAAGTGTTGCAAGAAGCAACGTAGCTATAGGGATATACCGACGTTTAAAACATCGTCGGTATAACACTGAGAGCTTTATGGACGGTTTCCAAAACTGTTGGTGTAGGCGGTGCATCTATACCGATGGTTCCATAATCGTCACTATAAGTAGGTTTTACTGACAAATATAAACCGTCAATATAGACCGTAACCTATACCGACGGTTCTATTATCGTCACTATAGGGGGTTTTACTGGCCAAAAAGAACCGTAAGTATAGACCATAACCTATACTAACGGTGCTATAACCGTCACTATAGGTAGGTTTTACTGATGAATAAAAACCGTCAGTATAGACCTTATACCTATACCGACGGTTCTATAACTGTCACTATAGGTAGGTTGTACTGAATGGTTCAGTCGATGGTTCATTTAGTCGACTGAATGAAACCATTCAGTTGACTGGATTATATTCAGTCGACTAAACCATAACATTCAGTTGACTGAACCGAATTCAGTCGACTGAATGGAACCATTCAGTCGACTGGACTATATTTAGTTAACTAAATCATATCATTCAGTTGATTGAACTGTATTCCATTCAATCGACTGGACTATGTTCAGTCGACTAAATCATTTCATTCAGTTGACTGAACTGCATTTAGTCGACTGAATACACACACACACACACACACACACATAACAATCACACAAACACTATACAAAGAAGTTTCATTCTTCTAAATATACTATGCTATTCAAAAGATGAAATCTTACATATATAGTCTTTCATCTTAAATGTATATTCTAACATTAACATATTATAGAGAACATCTTTGAATTTGAAAAAAAAATATCCATGATATCTTAAATGTCTGAGATCTTAGTACATAAAAACTTCATCCCAAAAGTTGTAGCAATACATGCTCTAACTGTTTTGTATCTCTTGAATCAAGATCGTCCTATTGAGAAAATATATAAAACCTAATTAGTCACCAAAATACAACACCAACCTAAAAAGAAGAAGAAAAATAGATAGAGAAAAAAATAATAAAACCTAATGGGTCATTCAAACAAAAGTATGAATACATGGTAACATAGTCATCAACTATATTGCCTCATGAAAAATAGTTTGACGTGATTGCAGCTGCAATTTGTATACATCCTCTTACAGCTATCAACAAAAATATGGACAGTCCCTTTTATAATCAATCATACAACATGTAATCAACAAAAATACGAGTTAAATGGGTTGCCAAATGAATTCATTCATTGTGGTAAACTGGTAATGCATGTGTAATTGTTAGCACTTGACTCAGATTCAGAGGGGAAAACACAAAGCCAACCATATCTCTGACTTACTTAGATTTATTATTATTAAATTATCAAAAACCAACAAGCTGCACATACCTTTGCATCTCTAATCTTTGCAAAACAACTTCTAACCATTAGATGATAAGTTGTTACAAGATTAGTAGAGAATAAAGGACTTCTAATATATTTGCCTAAAATAATAAGTTCAATTCTTAGACACACACACATACAAGTTTTGGCAAGTTATGAAGCCAATAAGCAAATGCATTAACACCAATGGTTAACTATATAGGCAACATAAATATTGCACATTTAAACATTCCATAACCCTTCATTTGAGTGAATAATTCAAGCATGCCATTGTATTGACCTAAGTAATTGATCAGATGTACTCTCTTTGACAGGAAACTAAGAAAAACATATGTCTCATACGAGTAGATTCCCTCGTAATAATACATTGCTAAGGCCTGACATGTAGACCTGCACCTCCAAACCAGTTCAAAATTTTCTTTGCCAAACTAATTTTTCTGAAATAGCTAAATGGTATACCAGCCCAAACAAGTGATGCTTAATTTGTGGTAGCTTCATAGTTCATTACACAAATAGGTTCATTCATACTGACTCAAAATTAACATAGGATTTAAAATAAGTCTTACAAATGATCCTATGCATTTGACCTCACCTTATTTTTATCCTCTAGTTCTAATCCAAGGCTTTTATATCTAAACTCAAGCTTACACAAAACTAGACATAGAAAAGCTCAGTAACACTAAGTTAGGTGGTTGTTCTGGCCAGAACAATGACCATGGTCAAAACTATGTAGTGTCGAAGGTGCATTACGGGCAGGTCTAGGTTGAAGCCCGAGCTCAACTTTTCTTGAAAAATTCCAGTTGCCCAGCCCAACCTCTGGGTGGATGAAAGAAGAAAGAAAAAAAAAAAAAGAACTAACCAAAAATATAAAGTCATGTTTTGGAACAAAAGATAAGAAATACATGAAATAAAAAAGAAAAAAGAGGAGAAAGAAGGAAAAATTAATAATGCAACATATAACCAACTGTCATAGATTAGGCGCCCTTAGATCCCAAAGAATTAAGAACAAGAACAACCCACAACTATATAATTAATTTCTATGCTCATGCAATACATTAAATGAATGACTTGGAGCAGTAAAGTTACCTTCTCTATTCTCATCAATCCAATGACTTCCACCCGAAGAACGTGGAATTACTACAGGTGAGTCGTTTTGAATGCTATTTGCATCAACAACTTGTTAAAAATAAAAGAAATTGTAGTATAAGTCAGATCGCTTAGAATCGTACTCTAACTATTTTATTCATATTTCCAAGGTAAGAAATGAGTTATACCTCTTCATCTAAGTTGCATGCTTCCATTATAATATCATCAATGTTCTTATGAGGAAACATTCTATGTATCACTGATGCAAGGCTATGAATTACTCCCCGTAACCTCCCAACTTGTTTCACCACTTTTGCTTAATCAAATTGCTGAGATGATGATGTATTAGGATCATTAAATGATGTGGTGATCTTTCCCAAACAGTGAACACGCCCTTTTTGCTATGGTCTTTTTACTTGAGAAAACGCATCATCCTTCCAAGAGGGGTTTGAATGCAATGTTTGTGAACTGCTAGACTCATTCATATACTTCTTCATTAATTCCTGAGATTTGTAAAATTAAACATAAAAAACAATATCAATTGGTACAAAGTACTAATGTGGGAAAATAATTAATTAGTAAACAGAATAATAAGAACCTTGTATATACCCAATTCTCTTAATAGGCTAATAAGTAATAAATACGAAAGTAGAAGATCAAAGTACAAACCATGTTTTGTGCTGCTTTCTCACTCATGGCACTCCTATCGGTATGCATATGACTTATAATATAAACTTCTGCACGTGAAGAAGTTTTGATACCGGATTTAAATAGAATTGAAGGAAACTAAACAAACAAACAAAGAAATGAAAGATCGGAGTTCACCACCCACGAGATAACACCAAAGGGATATAGAATATCACCACCCAAAGGATTAACACAAGGGATACAGAACTATAGGAATTCACCACTCTAAGGATTATACCAAAGAGATACAAAATTACAAGAAGGAGAAACTCTCTTCTCAAAAGCCAAAGGCTAATTTCAATTTATAAACTCAAGTCTGCTTTTTAACTTACAAACACAAGTATTTATAGAGCTTAGAACAACTCTCTAAGCTTAGGACAAGCAAGAAAACAAGGCATAAAACATACAAGCAAACAATCCCTAAAACATGCAAAGAAACAATCCATAAAACATGCAAGGAAACAATCCCTAAAACAAGGAAGGAGACAATCCCTAAAACATGCAAGGAATCAAGGAAAAGGCCAAAAGAGGAATACAATCCCAGAATTTCAGGAGGATCCAACTGGCAGAATTCAATCGGTCATATCTTCTTCCACACATCTCCAAATGAGTTGAAACTTGGGTTGGAAAGATGACGTCTTGAACTTCAATTTGGAATTAAGAAAGTCTCAAAAAGGAGATCATTTGGTCCTATTATGATGGGCCTAAATCCAGTAGGCTGTTGCATTCGAATCTTCTTCCACTTTGGGCTTGGACCTTTTACCTTGCTTAGTTGATAAGAGATTTTGTTA
Organism: Bretschneidera sinensis; assembly: GCA_023935145.1. NCBI lineage: Eukaryota > Viridiplantae > Streptophyta > Magnoliopsida > Brassicales > Akaniaceae > Bretschneidera > Bretschneidera sinensis. Next base: position 35,629,676 of record CM043701.1, on the reverse strand, counting down.
TTTTTTTGTTGGGCAGGCCCATGTTAGGTTGGACACACCTGTGTCAGTCTCCCCCGGTTGATGAAGACTTGCCCCCAAGTCCACTTTGTCTTCTTGATCCTCAAAGTGAGGATAAAGATCTGAAACATTAAAGGTTGCAGAAACTCTATAATCACCAGGCAACTCAATCTTATAAGAATTCTCCCCAATGCATTGAACTTGAAAAGAAAACCTTCTTGCACCAAGATAGGATTGAATGAACCCTTAGAACAATTTTCCCACGCATTTCCAAAGTCAGGATCATTCTTGTACAATTCCTTGAGCACTTCAAAACCCAATACTTGCACCTCTATAGTGCTGAGCAACGAATGCCTTCTACTTAATGCGTCAGCCACTTGAATTAACTTTCCAAATTTATGCTTGATAAAAAAAGAATAAGGTTGAAGGAATTCAACCCAACTCGAATGCTGGCTGTTAAGTTTCTGTTGGCTATTCAAATATTTCAAAGCTTCATGATCGGAATGCAATAAAAACTCATTTGGGAGGAGATAGTGACTCCAATGATCCAAAGCACGAATAATAGCATAAAATTCCTTATTATAGGTAGAATACTTCCTATGACTCTCATTCAGCTTCTCATTAAAAAGGGCAATAGGCTTACCTTCTTGGCTGAGCACAGCACCAATTTCCACTCCGGACGCATCACAATCAACTTAAAAAAGCTTGCTAAAATCTGAAAGTATCAGCATTGTCTCTTTTCGAAGAGTTTGAAACACTTGATAAAGGTGCTCCATGTGATCTTGTTGAGTTTTGCAGTAAATCAGAATGTCATTGAAATACACAACAACAAAAAGCCCAAGGAAAGGCTTAAACACATGATTCATCAGTCGTATAAAAGTGCTAGGAGCATTAGAGAGCCCAAAAGGCATCACCATCCATTCATGCAGCCCCTCTCTAGTCTTGAATGCTGTTTTCCACTCGTATCCCGACCTCATTCTGATTTGGTGATAACCGTTGCGAAGATCAATTTTTGAGAAAATAACAGCTCCATAAATCTGGTCAAGAAGATCACCTAATCGCAGAATAGGAAAGCGATATCTGACGGTGATCTTATTCACCACTCTACTATCAATGCACATACGCCAAGAGCCATATTTTTTAGGAACAAGGAGTGCCGAAACAGCACAAAGACTCATGCCCTCTCTAACAAGCCCTTTTTCGATCAACTCTTCAATTTGTCTCTGTAATACTTCATGCTCCTTAAGGTTCAATCGATAGGCTGTTTGTTAGGCAACACAGATCCTAGTACAAGATCAATGCAATGCTGCATATCTCTCATAGGTGGAAGGCCATGGGAAATTTCCTCTGGAACAACATCACTAAATTCCATGAGGAATGAAATCAAAGAAGGGGGAATTTCTGTTGGTTCTTTCTCTTCCCTTACCACAATTGCAAAGCATTCACCATTCTCCATCAATGCTTTCTCAACCCCAGATCTGGTCGACAAATTAGTTCCCTCCCCAAAAGAAGGTTTAGGAACATGAACCATTTTCAATGGAACCAAAAGGACTTTAACTCCATCCTTTTCAAAAGAATAAGTATTTTTGAAACCTTCATGCTTAGTCTTTCTATCATACTGCCAAGGTCTATCAAGCAACAAATGATATGCATCCATAGGCACTATGTCACAAACTACAGCATCTTTATAATTCTTGCTAATGGAAAATTCAACCAAGCATCTTTTATTTAACTTCACTTCATTGCCTTTGCGAAGCCACTGGAATTTGTAAGGTTCCGGATGATCTTCAGTTTTTAACTTCGGTTTCTCCACCATTGTTGATGCCACAACATTTTCACAACCTCCTCCATCAATGATGACGTTACAGACCTTTCCATGAGAAGTGTATCTAGTATGAAAAATATTGTTCTGCAACCATTCATCTTCTACATAGGTTATGTTGAGGCTTCTTTGAACCACAAGAGCCTACCCTCGATCAGCATAAGTAATTTCTTCTTCCACAGCAACATGTTCATTAGTTTCTGGTGAAAAATCATGCTCACCTTCCGTTTCCATGTCTTCTTCCACAAGAGACACCATTTTGCGATTTGGACAATCAGAAGCAATATATCCAAAATCTTGACATTTGAAACACCTTCGAGTTGTATTGGAAATGACTGGACGATTTGAACCTGATGTAGTTTCATTCCTTTGCTTGGTCATGGCTGTCTTGGGTATGGTCGTGGTTTTAGAAGTGGAACCACTCCCACGGTTAGAAAATCCATCTTGAATAAAGGATCGAAAACAATTGCCATGTTTTTCTTTCAGTTGCTTCTCCACCTTCATAGCTAGTTTGCAAACATCATTGTAAGTCCAATATGGTTGCAGCTGCACCACATCACTGATTTCAACACGTAACCCACCAAGATAGCGGGCTATCATCTACTTCTCTTGCTTAACAACATCACAGCAAATCATTAGATGATCAAACTCCGCTGTATACTCCTTCACGGACAACTCTCTTTGCTTGAAATTATGAAATTTCATAAAAGCATCTTGTTTGTAGTGGTCAGGTAAATACTTTCTTTTTAGCACTCTCCTCATCTTTGCCCATGTTGTAATACGTACTCTTCCTTCACGTTCTCGCTGCCTCTTCAAATGCTCCCACCAGATTCGAGCATGTTTCCTTAGCTTGATGGCAACAACTTTCACTTTACGATTTTCTGGAACATCTTTGAAATCAAAGATTCGCTCAACGGTAGTAAGCCAATCAATGAAATCATCTGGTTGCATCCTTCCTTCAAATTATGGAATGTCCACCTTGACATCATAATCACGTCGGAAAACATGATTTCTTAGCTCACGGGGGTGAGGTGGTGTGCTGTCACTTGAGGCGTGACTATGAGCTTGGTGAAAAGGATTAACATCGTCTCCATCATTGCTGGAAACGTCAACGTCTGAGCCATGATGAGGGGCACCATGTTCACAAGTTCTATAACGCTCTAGGCGTTGTTTGAGTTGTTGCACTTGTCTCCTCAAGGCTTCCATCTCGATATCTCGCGGATCTCCTTGCGGTGGTGCTTCTGGAGCTGCTACTAGAATAGCTTGACCACGACGACTACGACTAGCCATAATAACAAGAACTATGAAAATCAAGGTGTTAGATATCACACTTGAGAAACCAAAGCTCTGATACCAATTTGATACCAGATTTAAATAGAATTGAAGGAAACTAAACAAACAAACAAAGAAATGAAAGATAGGAGTTCACCACCCACGAGATAACACCAAAGGGATATAGAATATCACCACCCAAAGGATTAACACAAGGGATACAGAACTATAGGAATTCACCACTCTAAGGATTATACCAAAGAGATACAGTATTACAAGAAGGAAAAACTATCTTCTCAAAAGCCAAAGGCTAATTTCAATTTATAAACTCAAGTCTGCTTTTCAACTTACAAACATAAGTATTTATAGAGCTTAGAACAACCCTCTAAGCTTAGGACAAGCAAGAAAACAAGGCATAAAACATACAAACAAACAATCCCTAAAACATGCAAGGAAACAATCCATAAAACATGCAAGGAAACAATCCCTAAAACAAGGAATGAGACAATCCCTAAAACATGCAAGGAAACAATCCATAAAACATGCAAGGAAACAATCCCTAAAACAAGGAAGGAGACAATCCCTAAAACATGTAAGGAATCAAGGAAAAAGCCAAAAGAGGAATACAATCTTGGAATTTCAGGAGGACCCAACTGGCAGAATTCAATCGGCCATATCTTCTTCCACACATCTCCAAATGAGCTGAAACTTGCCGGAAAGATGACGTCTTGAACTTCAATTTGGAATTAAGAAAGTCTCAAAAAGGAGATCATTTGGTCCTATTATGATGGGCCTAAATCCAGTAGGCTGTTGCATTCGAATCTTCTTCCACTTTGGGCTTTACCTTGCTTAGTTGATAAGAGATTTTGTTATTTTTTTGTTGGGCAGGCCCATGTTAGGTTGGACACACCTGTGTCAAGTTTGCTCATTGTTCTCCACAATCTATAATAACACATGTTGTAAAAAACAACCAACACATCATAAACCTTATTTTCTAAATGACACTAAAATTTTATATATATTCACATTTTCTTAATTAATCTAGAAAATGATTTTGTGCCAGTGCAATAAGGGTCATCAATTTTGCGATGATTTTCTTTGTTTTTCTGACTTATTTCCTATGAATGCAAAACACAAGTAATTATATATGTTAATCATCACTAAACGATTAAAAAAATATCAAGTAAAAGTCCCTTGTTAAGAACAAATTTTGTATAAGTCATACCTTTGCCTTTTCTGATTTCCAATACCGAATTAAGAATCAAAATTGGTCTTTATCTACCATAGGATCAGGTAGTTGCTCAATATTCTCATCTTCGGTCTTGGACTCATCAAACAATTTCTTGGTCTCATTTTTTCATTATCTCAACTTTTCACCCATAATACCAACAACATGCTTATTTATTGTTGGTAGGAGTGGATCAATTGTGAATTTTTCCTACAATCAAATAATAACATTAGCAAATCATCAAAGTTTTTTGTAAGTAGCAAATCATCAGAGTAAAGAAAAATGAAGTAACATTGAACACACTTACTTATTTATACCTCAATGATCTTCCACATTTCCTCATTATTTACCAATGGCATGTAAACCCGTGATTCTCTGTTGATTGGTGCAAGGTGAGCCATTCTGACCATGGTACCAATAAATTGATTAAATGTTCCTGTGTCATCCCCAATTGGCTGACCATTTGCATTTAAAGAAACAAGAATATTTTGATCTTCTGCCAAATCCCACACGTCAGCCATGCATGTGGGACCATGTTTCTTTCTATGTTTTTGAGGGACATCTGCTTAAACAATTACAAGATACTTAAAAAAAAAGACTAATAAAATCTGGTCAATAGAAAATTTGTTTTCTTTCAACGTTTGTTTTGTTTTGTTTTTTTTTTTTTTGTTTTTTTTTTTTCTCTATTGTTGCTGTTTTCATGTTTCATTAATCATAGAAGAAATAATATTTTGGCCGATATATATGAATGCACCCATTTGCTAAATAAATTTATACTTGATGATAAAGGTTGCTTAAGCTGCGGTTGGGGCTGTGGTTCTTGATTGTGTAGAGGTTGGGTCTAATTATGAGGCTGTGACGTTCTAGTGGATCCTAGTGTTTGTGTACCAAAGGATGAATGTCATTCTTGTCTGGACTCAGTTTACAACTGAGAATTCAATTTTTCACTTGAATGTATAATATTCAAGCATCGATGCTTTCCCATTACCTAGTCTAATGAGGGAGGTTCCAAGTTATTTATTACATTGCAGGTACAAAGGAACATTGCATATATAACACTTTAAAAAGAAAATTTTTGGAAAAATAAATATGAACAGAGAAAATATAACAATCAAGAGAACCTAAATGATAATATTTTTGTGTGAGAGCGCGAAAATAAATCATTGTAGTTGATGCATGTCATAACTCTTGAAAGGCACAAACATACAGTAGCTTCATTTTGTGCAATAAGCAATCCCAAGATTTCATTGTAAACAAGCATGCATCTCTAGTTTTACATATTACAAAAAACATAATATGATAATTCTTTACATAATAAAAAAATAACAAAAGATTTCCAGTATCATTTTAAGTCATCTCCATATTCATTTTCTACTAGGTTATCATCCATAAGCTCATCTTCCATCTCTGGTATGATACCCACTCCACCACCACCATCATCATCATCAACATCATTTTGAACCAAATTGGAAGCATCAACAACATCAAATGTGTCACTAAGCACTTGCTCTCTCGGTTGCTCTCTTTCAAATGATTCATCATCCATGTCAAAAGTATCCCCAAGTTTCGCATGTTTAACAATATACCAATCTTTGAGCTTTTTTTTCATTAACATAATATACTTTTTGGTTTGTGATGCGAACGCGAAAGGTTTATTATGCAAATTAACACTAGTATGTGTCAAATGTGAGAAATTCCTAAGAGAGAACCTAAGATTATCCACCTTGTAACCTCTATTAATATCAACCCAATAACATTTAAATAGCACGACCTTGTATCTACCGGAATAATTTAATTCAATAATTTCATTCAATGCTCCATTGTAATTAACATCTCCTTTAACAGGTTGTCTATTCCTTGTACTAGCATAACTAGTTGTCTTGACAGTCACAACAACACCACTATTATAAGTTTTTAAGTATCTCTCACGTTTTTTGGTGTGAAACCTATAACCATTGATGATATAACCAGTATATCTGTGAACCACTTCACTAGGACCACAAGCAAGCAATCTAATTTGGTCTGTAACTTTTGCATTCCGTTCCTTATCCATACGTGCAACTTAGATATTAAGAAATGGTCAATTTAATATTTAAGCTTTATGAACTAAAAACTTGTAAAATATAGTCTACTATACTTACTCTATTATGAAACCAGTCATGGAAAGTATGACACTGAATTCTCTTGATTTCATATTGTAATAAACGACGTGGCCGATTTTGTCTCTTAACAAATTCCTCATGTTGTCTACATACAAAATCTCATATAAGAACCTAAAATAAAGCAAAGTTTTCTTGTCAAGTGTAACTTGTGAGACCTTTTTACACTTCTTCACATTAAATCCAATTTATTTCTTCTTCCCCAAAGGTTGACTAGAGGCGAATAAAATAGATTCTTCCTCCAAATTTGGATTTTCATCTTCATCATTTCGTAGTGGTCGATTAAACCTAGTCTCAACTCCTGATAGGTAGCGTGAACAAAAAGTCGAGCATTCTTGTGCTAAGTAATTTTCTGCAATAGATCCCTCTGGATGAGCTCTATTATGCACAAAAGACTTGAGTGTAAGAAGGAGCCTATATAAACATAAGTTTAAAACACAAGCATAAGGAACATTAAAGATTGTGTTACCTTTATGATGAGGACATGGCTAACAAATGGCATCTTCCTATTCAAGTTCCAATTGGACCAGTTACAAGGGCTCGAGCTAAAAGGTTCAAGGAAACTCTCAATGGGCTGATTCAACATATTTGGGCTAAGAACCATCTTTGGGGGCCCAAGGATGATGCTATAGGTGATCCACCAGGATGAGTTTCCATAATTCAAGCTTTGGAATAATCTAGGAACTCAAGATGGTGACTTAAAATCTTAGTTTCCCAAAATTGGAGACTTACTCGTTTTGGTTGGCTCATCAAGGAAAATGACAAGCTGCAATTTTACTTATGAATTTTTTTTTAATTGTTTCCTTATTAATTTAATTGCTAAATTATAATGCTTGCATGCCAAGTTAGGTACTTTCCTTATTTAGATTTTAGTTTACCAGAATTCTATTTAGGTTTATTTCGTATTTCGTAGTTTCCTATTCCTACCAGAATTCTATTTAGGTTTATTTCCTATTTCTTAGTTTTCCTTTTTCTAATTGGTTACGAATTCTCATGTACTTAAATAGCTATTGGCTTTTTGGAATAAGACAATTCATAGTTGATTCATACTTTTGGAGAGAAAATTCTCTTTGGTTCTTTTAGAACTTCTGAACTTATCGAAGTTTCCGTGGCGTTCATCTTCGACTTATCAATCAATCCTTTCATAATTGATTGTGGCGTCTTCATTATACTAAGGTTCTTGCTTCAATATAAGCAACGGGGCGCGATCCCAATCTTCATTATACCAAGGTTCTTGCTTCAATATAAGCAACGGGTCGCAGTCTCACATAAATCTGCTTCTAGACGATCTTGAAAGTCTTCTTGATCCATCAATTTCTTAGTTCTTGGAGTGGATCATATCAGTTGGTATCGGAGCCTTCTAGTTGCATGTTTTCTTATCTTTTGTTTTGATTCATAAAAAAAAGCGTGAAAAAAAGCGTGTGATATTTAGATTCAATCATTTCAATTCTTGTTTCAATTTCTCATCTTTGTTTCCTTGTATTCTAGCCTTTAAATCCGAATTTCTTTGTGAGTTGCTGCTGGAAACTTTGATACTTGTTTGGTTTGTTTGATAAGAACCTATAGAGGATTATTACGAGTAGAAAAAGGCAAGAGTGGTGAGCATATAAGAGAGTAAAAGCCAATCTGATTTATGTTTAAAAACACGAGTGAAAATGAGTGACTCATTCTTTGAGTGAAACACATGAGGGAGTGTGTGAGGTCCTTTTGTTTTTTTTTTCTAACCTTGTTTTTGCCTCAAACATGTTAGACAACAAGAACAAAAATAATTCCAGAGATATGTCGGGAGAGGGTGATCCGAAGTTGCTCATTGAGGCTTTAATGGGTAAGATGAGGAGGTATTGAGAATGGAGATGGAGTAGGTTCAGGAGCGGATAGGGAATGCACGTGTGGGGCAGCAACAAAATGCTCCTAATATGCGTAGGAGGGAAAGAGTTCAACTTAGGGGAGAGAGAGTTAAAGATGAGGGATACACTGCCCAAGGAGAATTGTTGGTTGCAAGGAGAGCTCTAAGTGTGCAAATCAAAGAAGATAACAAAGTACAACGAGAAAACATCTTTCATACTAGATGCCATATGCAAAACAAGGTATGTAGTGTGATTATTGATGGAGGTAGTTGTACTAACGTTGCTAGCACTACAATGGTTGAGAAATTAGGGCTGCTAACAATTAAACATCCTCGGCCTTACAAGTTGTAATGGCTCAATGATAGTGGTGAAGTGAGGGTGAATAAACAGGTGTTAGTTTCCTTCCGGATTGGAAAATATGAAGATGAAGTTTTGAGTGATGTAGTTCCAATGCAAGCTGGACACTTGTTACTAGGCCGACCATGACAATTTGCTCGGGTGTTAAGCATGATGGCTTCACCAACAAATATTTGTTTGTAAGAAATCAAAGAACAATCACTCCTTTGACACCAAAGCAGGTTTATGAAGATTAAGTGAGGTTACAAAAAGAGAGTGAGCAAACAAAAGAAGGTGAGAAAAGAGAACGAATGAAAATCAGAAAGAGAAAATGAGAGAGTAACACAGGTGTGTCCAACCTAACATGGGCCTGCCCAACAAAAAATAACAAAATCTCTTATCAACTAAGCAAGGTAAAAGGTCCAAGCCCAAAGTGGAAGAAGATTCTGATGCAACAGCCTATTGGATTTAGGCCCATCATAGCAGGCCCAAACGATCTGCTTTTTGAGACTTTCTTAAGTCTAAATTGAAGTTCAAGATGTCATTTTTCCAACTCAACAAGTTTCAGCCCATTTGGAGATGTGTGGAAGAAGATATGACCGTTTGAATTCTGCCAGTTGGGTCCTCCTGAAATTCCAGGATTGTATTCTTCTTTTGGCCTTTTCCTTGATTCCTTGCATGTTTTAGGGATTGTCTCCTTCCTTGTTTTAGGGATTGTTTCATTGCATGTTTTATGGATTGTTTTCTTGCATGTTTTAGGGATTGTTTGCTTGCATGTTTTATGCCTTGTTTTCATGCTTGTCCTAAGCTTAGAGGGTTGTTCTAAGCTCTATAAATACTTGTGTTTGTAAGTTGAAAAATCAGACTTGAGTTTATAAATTGAAATTAGCCTTTGGCTTTTGAGAAGAGAGGAGCCCTTCTTGTAATTCTGTATCTCTTTGGTATAATCCTTAGAGTGGTGAATTCCTATAGTTTTGTATCCCTTGTGTTAATCCTTTGGGTGGTGATATTCTATATCCCTTTGGTGTTATCTCATGGGTGGTGAACTCCTATCTTTCATTTCTTTGTTTGTTTGTTTAGTTTCCTTCAATTTTATTTAAATCTAGTATCAGAGAGGCCAAAAAAATTGAGAGAGAAAATAAGAGAGCTGATTCGGCCATTGAGAGAAAAACAAATTTCTATGCAAGAACAAGTGAAATAAAAAGAGCGATGATTTTAAATCAGCTAATGATTGTATTTTTGTACAAAGAGGAGTTAAACACTAACCATTTTGACTCATCTTTGCCTATATCTATTGTTTCTCTTTTACAGGAGTTTGATGATATCTTTCCCGAGGAGATTCCACATGGCTTACTTCCTATTCGAGGAATGGAACATCAAATTGATTTCTTGCCCGAACTGACTAGCTTATCGAAGCAATCCCGAGGAGACAAAAGAGCTATAAAGACAGGTTAGTGAATTGATGTAAACGGGGTACGTAAGAGAAGCCATAAGCTCGTGCACTGTTCCGATGATTTTGGTTCCTAAAAAGGATGGGATGTGGAGAATGTACGTTGATTGCCGAGCAGTCAACAATATAACGATAAAGTATCGACATCCTATTCCTCATTTACATGATATGCTAGATGAACTGCATGGTGCATGTGTATTCTCTAAGATTGATTTAAAAAGTGGAGATCATCAAATAAGAATAAAAGAGGGTGATGAATGGAAAACTGCTTCTAAAACGAAATTTGGTTTATATGAGTGGTTAGTTATGCCATTTGGACTAACAAATGTACCAAGTTCCTTCATGAGATTAATGAACCATGTTTTGCGAGATTTTATAGGCAGATTCGTTGTTGTTTATTTTGATGATATTCTCATTAATAGCACAAACTTAGATGATTATGTTGTGCATTTAAAATCTGTTTTGGATGTGCTTAAAAAAGAGAAGTTGTGTGATAACTTGAAGAAGTGCACCTTTTGCACCGATAAGCTTGTGTTTCTTGGTTTTGTTGTGAGTGCACAAGGAATACAGGTTGATGAAGAGAAGATTCGTGCGATTAAAGAATGGTCAAGTCCCACGAATGTAGGTTAAGTTCGTAGTTTTCATGACCTTGCTAGTTTTTACGGGAGGTTTGTGAAAGACTTTAGTAGTATTGCCACACCACTTACCAAAGTCATCAAGAAGAATGTTGGATTCAAATGGGGAGACGAGCAAAAGAAGGCGTTCCAATTGATTAAAGGTCGCCAACAACTGATTTTTCAACCCGGATATTGGGTTTGGTTACACATGAGGAAAGAAAGATTTCCAGCACAAAGGCATTCAAAGTTACTTCCTAAAGGAGATGGGCCTTTTTCTGTCCTTGAGCGCATCAATGACAAGGCATATAAATTAGGTTTGCCAGGTGAGTACAATGTCAGTACCACTTTCAATGTTTTTGATTTAAGACATTTTGATGTAGGTGATGATTTGAGGACAAATCCCTTTCAAGAGGAGGGGAATGATGAGGACATGGCTAACAAATGACATCTTCCTATTCAAGTTCCAATTGGACCAGTTACAAGGGCTCGAGCTAAAAGGTTCAAGGAAACTCTCAATGGGCTGATTCAATACATTTGGGCTAAGAACCATCTTTGGGGGCCCAAGGATGATGCTATACGTGATCCACAAGGATGAGTTTTCATAATTCATGCTTTGAAATAATCCATCAACTCAAGATGGTGAATTAAAATCTTAGTTTCCCAAAATTGGAGACTTACTCGTTTTAGTTGGCTCATCAAGGAAAATGACAGGCATCAATTTTACTTATTGCCCTTTTTTTAATTGTTTCCTTATTAATTTAATTGCTGAATTATAATGCTTACATGCCAATTTAGGTACTTTCCTTATTTGAATTTTAGGTTACCAGAATTCTATTTAGGTTTATTTCCTATTTCGTAGTTTCCTATTCCTACTAGAATTCTATTTAGGTTTATTTCTTATTTCTTAGTTTTTCTTTTTCTAATTGGTTACGAATTCTCATGTATTTAAAGCCATTGGCTTTTTGGAATAAGATAATTCAGATTTGATTCATACTTTTGGAGTAGAAAATTCTCTTTGGTTCTTTTAGAACTTCTGAACTTATCGGAGTTTCTGTGGCGTTCATCTTCGACTTATCAATCAATCATTTCATAATTGATTGTAGTGTCTTCATTATACCAAGGTTCTTGCTTCAATATAAGAAACAGATCACAGTCTCAGTCTTTATTATACCAAGGTTCTTGCTTCATGATGAGAGTCATAAAATGCATCTAAACAATACTTAATTGTTAACATTTTAGGGTTGATCTTGGTCGTAATCGCACTTTTACATGTTGATAACTCTAAAGTGATATTCATAAATCATTGACTTAATTCGATGCATTTTCAGGTGCTTTGAGTACAAAAGAGATAATAAAGCGATCCATGTTTAAAGCACCAAAAGATCTTGGGTGTCGGTGCTCGTTTTTGTCTAAGGTTTAGACGTGTCCAAACATGATTCAAAGATGGTTAAACTCTAAACTAAGGCTGGAGTAATAAAGTACAGTAAGTTAAAAGACTGCACACAAGTGTGTGCATCACTTTGGAGCAAGTTAAGGGTAGGCACACTAGTGTGTGCACTTCTGCATACAAGCTGAAGAAGTTTCACTGAATTGCCAGAATTTCCCGTACAGATCAATCATCTTTGCAGATTAAACTGTATTGATGTAGGAAGAACCAGATGATGAGCCATATATGCTTAGAAAGATCCGGAAGTCTATTTTCTGGAGAATTTTACGGTTCGTAAAAAGGATTTTTCTAGAGAAAGTTATGGCAGTTTTAGTGGAAACAGTTCAGGCCAGCACAGCAGGCCCAGACGCACAGCAGGCCCAGGCGCACAGCACGGCCCACTCGCCTCTTGACCGGATTAGGGCAAGCAAATGACATTCTCCAAGACCAAAACACCCCCCTCATGCTCTATAAATATATCTTTATGGAGTGTGCAGCGGGGTATTGAAGAGAGAAAGCAAGGAAGAGAGAAAAAAGAGAGGATTCAAGGGATCCAAATCCAGCATTCTTCCATTTTATTTCTAAGTTTTCTTTGGTTGCAAATCAAGGGGAGAACATCCATATTGTTCATCCACCTTGAACTCCATGGCCAAATCAAGGGGAAAGCATCCTTATTGTTCTTCCACCTTGATTTCCATGGCCAACTAATCATTTTACAAGGGAAAGGGATGAATCTTTAGGGATTTCTTGTTCTTGATTCAGTTGTATGGATTTATTGTTAAATATTGTTTATGAATTATTCATTGATTAAGTAAGAAGATTTGGGTTCATGTGATAGATGTACTTCTTATTCTTCTTCTTTTAGACTCTCTTAATCCGGTGATTGCATCCTTCTCCTCCATTGAGGTTGCTTGGATGTGATTGATTCCGGTAGATTTATCTTATTAATTGTCCATTATTGCGATATTGTCTTTTAAGATATATTGTCATTTCTTGATAATCTTTAAGATCGGTCATGTGTGCATGAACCGAAATCAATGATTAATTCGTAGCAATTATATAAGAATTGTAAATGTGCTTGATTGAATACATTCCGATTGCTTGTTTGGGAGTTGAAACTTGCAATCGAGATAAAATCAATTGAATCAAGAGTGGAAATAGGGAACAAACCTAAGGAGGATTTCCGGAACCTTGTTATTTCTCATTTATATTTCATTTACATTTACGCAATTTTCCTTTACATTATTTCACCATCAAAGCTTAAAAATCTTGAGTTTAACTTTTATCGTTCGTTTTAAGGTTCACACATTTTCCTTTGTACTTAACTTGTTTCCCTGTGGAATCGACACCCCAAAGCCGTACTACAATAACCGTGTTATACTTTGGGCGTAATCAAATTTTGGCGCCGTTGCCGGGGAAACGCTCTTAAGTATAAGGAAACTTGTCAACTTTTAGTGTGACGGTAAAAAAAAAAAAAAAAAAAAAACCAAAAAAAAAAATCGTAAATATTTTTCTTTTCAGCAGTTTGTAAATACGGCAATATTATTCCTTTACTTTTGTTTTGATTTTCTAATTTTCTTTTATTATTCTGTTTTTATTTATCTGTTTATTATTTTATTCTGTTTTTATTTACCTGTTTATTATTCTGTTTTATTATTCTGTCTATTATTCTGTTTTTATTTATTTGTTTATTATTCTGTTTTATTTATCTGTTTATTATTCTGTTTTTATTTATCTGTTTATTATTCTGTTTTTATTTATCTGTTTATTATTTTGTTTTTATTTATCTGTTTATTATTTTGTTTTTATTTATCTGTTTATTATTCTGTTTTTATTTATTTGTTTATTATTCTGTTTTATTTATTTGTTTATTTATTTGTTTTATTTATTTATTCCCCCTCTAAATTAATTGGTGCATGCTTAGACCGAGAGATTCGCGAGGTAGATTCATTAGAGGACCCGAATTAGAGTTACCCTCTCCTTCCACCTCCATTGGTGAAACCTCGCCTAGATCAAACCATAGTGCACCCCCATCAGAGAATTTAGAGGATTTTGTTAACATGGCTGAAAATCCTAATGAGAATGGTGCTAGGACACTTAAAGATTACCTACATCCTAGCCGGACAGCCACACCATCGTGCATTATGTTTCCAGCCAATACCCGTCATCAAGATTTTAAAACAGGGATGATACAACTTCTCCCTACTTTTCATGGCATGGAAAACGAGAACCCCTATGTGCACATTAGAGAATTTGAGGAAGTAGTTGCGACTTTCCATAGTCACGATGCAATTGATGATATCGTGAGACTCAAGTTTTTTCCTTTCTCCTTAAAGGATAAAGCTAAGAGTTGGTTATACTCGCTGAGACCACGATCAATTGGGTCATGGAATGAGATGACCCAAGTCTTTTTTAACAAGTACTTCCCTCAACATAAGACTAACGCTTTGAAAAGACAAATCTCCACTTTTGCACAAAAGGAAAACGAGACTTTGTATCAGTCTTGGGAGAAATTTAAAGAGCTGTTAAGTATGTGTCCACATCATGGGTACGAAAATTGGCGTTTAGTGAGCTATTTCTATGAGGGTCTTACCTATAGAGAACGTCAATTTGTTGAGATGATGTGTAATGGAGAATTTCTGCAAAAAGACCCTGATGAGGCTATTGAGTACCTCAATGAGCTTGCTGAGAAAGCTCACACATGGACTGGACCTAGTGCTACTGAGAGCACAAATAGGTCACGACCTAGTGGTGGAGGAATCTACCATCTTAGGGAAGAGGATAACCTCAAGGCCAAGGTCGAAATGCTTACTAGAGAGTTGGAGGCATTAAAAACGAAAAAACCAACACACATAGTTAATCAGGCCGAACCTTTAGAATCATGTTTTGTGTGTGGTGGGGTTGATCATCCCGCCCAAGATTGTCCCACTTTTGTTGACATGAGAGGGCTGTACGAGGAACAATGCAATACCTTAGGCATGTACAAGAAGCCCTCAGCACCCTTCTCTAACACTTATAATCCGGGGTGGCGAAATCACCCCAACTTCAGTTGGAAATCTGAAAATCAGCAGCATGTGCAGCCCCCTAGATCGTACCCAGCACCTTATCATGCACCCTCATCTTCTAGGAACTCTTTAGAAGACTCCTTACATACTTTTATAGAAGCACAAGGCAAGACAAACCAAAAGTGTGAGGCATTAATTACATAGTTGGTTGAGGAAAACAAAGAAATAAGGAGCCAAGTGTCTAAATTGATGAACTCCTTGAGTGTGACTGAGCGAGGTAAGTTCCCTGCTCAAGCTCAGTCCATACCTCACGGTCAACATATGGCACAAGAAAATGTGAAAAATGTAAATGCCATTATGACCCGAAGAGGTAAGTCACTACACATTCCACCAGAGAATAAACCCGAGAATGTGAAGGGTCAAACCAGTAGTGAGACCAAGTTGCCTAAAGACCCTGAAGTGACCCAAAGTCCTGTTAAGGCCCCATTCCCCTAAGCCTTAAAATCCAACAAGAAAAATCTGGAAATGAATGATGAAATCCTTGAGAACTTAAGGCAAGTGAAACTTAATCTTCCCCTTTTGCATGTGATTAAACAAGTCCCCACCTATACAAAAGTTCTCAAAGATTTATGCACAATTAAGAGGAAACATCATGTCAAGAAAACAGCTTTCCTAACTGAGCAAGTTAGTGCACTAATTGAGCAAAGAATTCCCCCGAAATACAAAGATCCGGGCTGTCCTACCATTGCTTGCAGCATTGGAAATCATGAGGTTGGACAAGCCTTACTAGATCTGGGAGCTAGTGTAAACCTGATGCCATTTTCAATTTACTTACAGCTGGGGTTAGGAGAAATCAAACCAACCGGCGTGGTATTACAATTGGCTGATCGCTCAGTCAAGGTACCCCGAGGTGTGGTTGAGGATGTTTTGATTCAAATTGATAAATTTTATTATCCTGTTGATTTCTTAATTCTTGATACTACTTCTGCTGTAGACACTAACTCTAAAATTCCTTTGATTTTGGGTAGACCTTTTCTTGCTACTGCAAATGCTCTAATAAATTGTAGGAATGGTCTCATGAAACTGTCCTTTGGCAACATGACCCTTGAAGTAAATATTTTCAATGTTGCAAAACAGCCCGAAGATGAGGACGAAAACCACCAGCTTTACATGATCGAGTCACTCGTCAATGAGGGAGTTTTCTTAACTCATGATTATGACCCTCTTGAAAATTTTCTTGTTAATTCTGAGATAGATTTATTTGATGATAAAACTGATATAATTGATATATGTGTTGTTTTTGACAAATCTCAGGATTATGAAAATCGAGCATGGCAACCAAGGTTTGAGGAGCTGCCCGAAAGAAGCAAGACTCAAGTCCCCTCAAGTGTGGAAGCACCTAAAGTCGAATTGAAGCCACTACCTAAGGGTCTAAAACATGTCTTTCTCGATCCAGGTGATACCTTTCCTGTTATAATTTCTTCTGAATTAACTGAGACCCAAGGTAAGAGATTAATTCAAACTTTAAATGAACACAAATCAGCCCTGGGATGGAGCATGGCTGATTTAAAGGGAATTAGTCCCCTAATCTGCTCCCATAAAATAAATCTGGATGAAGGAACCAGTCCTCGTAGAGACCCTCAACGTAGGCTTAACCCCACTATGAAAGAAGTAGTGAAAAATGAAGTACTGAAACTATTAGATGCGGGTATTATATATCCTATAGCTGATAGTAAGTGGGTAAGCCCTACGCAAGTCGTCCCGAAAAAGTCCGGAGTCACTGTGATAAAAAATGATCTAGGAGAGTTAGTCCCTACCAAACTTGTGAACGGGTGGCGTGTGTGCATTGATTACAGAAAATTAAATGCTGCCACCAAGAAAGACCACTTCCCACTCCCTTTTATTGATCAAATTCTTGAGCGTGTAGCTGGTCATCCCTTCTACTGTTTTCTAGATGGTTATTCTGGTTACTATCAAATAGAAATTGCATTAGAAGACCAAGAAAAGACCACCTTTACTTGTCCCTTTGGCACCTATGCTTTTCGTAGAATGCCATTTGGATTATGTAACGCCCCTGCTACTTTTCAACGCTGCATGATGAGCATTTTTAGTGACATGGTTGAAAATTGCATGGAGGTTTTTATGGATGACCTAACTGTTTTTGGATCATCTTATATAAATGCTTAATGAATTTAGAAAGAGTATTAATTCGCTGTGAGGAAAAAGAATTGGTTTTAAATTGGGAAAAGTGCCATTTCATGGTACCATCCGGTATTGTCTTAGGGCATATTGTCTCTTCTAAAGGAATAGAGGTTGATCAATCTAAGATTGAGTTAATCTCTAAGTTGTCTGCCCCTAAGACAATAAAGGATGTGAGATCTTTCCTTGGTCATGCTGGTTTTTATAGGAGGTTCATACAAAATTTTTCAAAAATATCTAGACCACTATGCGCCCTCCTAGTTAAAGATACCCCCTTTGAGTGGAGTCAAGCTTGTCAAGAGGCCTTTAAAACGTTGATTGGCAAGCTTACTTCCGCACCTATAATGCAGTCGCCAGATTGGACTTTACCTTTTGAAATCATGTGCGATGCTAGTGACTACGCTGTAGGTGCTGTTCTTGGACAGCGAAGGGAAGGTAAACCTTTTGTCATTTACTATGCTAGTAAGACTTTAAATAGTGCTCAAATGAATTACTCTACAACTGAAAAAGAGTTGCTAGCTGTAGTATTTGCTTTAGATAAATTTCGTGCTCATCTAATTGGTTCTCCTATCCTTATTTTTACAGATCATGCAGCCCTCAAGTATCTTCTTACGAAGAAGGATGCTAAGGCACGACTAATCCGATGGATCCTCCTCTTGCAAGAATTTGATATCACCATCAAGGATAAAAAAGGAGTGGAGAACGTAGTAGCTGACCATTTATCCAGACTCACTTTTGAGGACACTTGTGATGACATGCCAATCAAAGATGATTTTCCCGATGAGCAATTACTTTCCATTACTTCTCTACCATGGTTTGCTCACATCGTAAATTATTTGGCTACAGGTGAGATACCTATGGATTGGAGCGCTCAAGACAAGAGGAAATTCTTATATGAGGTACGTAATTTTTATTGGGATGACCCCTATCTTTTCAAGTACTGCCCTGACCAAATTCTAAGGCGTTGCATCCCTAATGAAGAGATTTCGAGTGTCTTAGAATTTTGTCACTCCCAAGCTTGTGGAGGCCACTTTTCGATGAAAAAAACGGCTGCAAAAATTTTGCAGTGTGGATTTTATTGGCCTACTTTGTTTAAAGATACAAACACCTATTGTCGCTCTTGTGAAAGATGTCAAAAGTTAGGAGCTGTGTCTCGCCGAAATATGATGCCCCTGAACCCTATTTTAGTGATTGAAATCTTTGATTGTTGGGGCATCGATTTCATGGGACCCCTTCCCTCCTTCCTTCGGGTACCAGTATATCATTGTAGCAATAGATTATGTATCCAAGTGGGTAGAGGCAGCAACTTGTCGAAACAATGATAATGGAACGGTGATTAAATTCCTTAAAGAAAAGGTGTTATCTCGATTTGGTACACCACGTGCTATAATTAGTGATCGAGGTACACATTTTTGCAACCGTTCCTTTGAAGCTTTAATGAAAAAATTTGGGGTATTACATAAAATCTCTACTGCCTATCATCCTCAGACTAGTGGACAAGTAGAGCTTGCTAATAGGGAGATTAAACAAATTTTAGAAAAAACGGTTAACCCCGATCGCAAAGATTGGTCTTTGAGACTAACTGATGCGCTTTGGGCTTACCGTACAGCCTTTAAAACTCCCTTAGGTATGTCACCCTATCGGCTTGTTTTTGGAAAGCCTTGCCACTTACCCGTGGAGCTCGAGCATCGAGCTTATTGGGCCATCAAGTCTTTCAATTTTGACATGGGCGAAGCGGGTAAACTTCGAAAATATCAGCTGACCGAGTTAGAAGAATTAAGAAACGATGCTTATGAAAATTCTAGAATCTATAAGGCTAAGATGAAAGTATTCCATGACAAAAATATTTTGAGGAAAACATTTAAACCCAATGATCGGGTATTCTTATACGACTCTAGACTTCATAAGCATCCTGGAAAACTTTGGTCAAGATGGACCGGCCCTTTTATAGTAAAAAATGTTTTTGAAAATGGGGCGGTAGAAATTGAGGATACTAGAGATGGTCGGGTCTTTAAAGTAAACGGTCAACGACTTAAGATCTTAATTGATAGACATGATCCGGAGATGGAAGACATTCCGCTTATGGATCCGGTCTATTCACCTTGACCACACAACAAAGGTACGTTATTCCTTTTAATTTTTGTTCTGTTTTTAGTTAGTTTTCATTCAATCTTAATTATTAGTTTTTAGTTTACTTCAAATTTCAAAAAATATATATATATATATATATATATTAATATTTCGTTGTCAAGTCTTTATTAACTTTGAATTTTGGTTGTGTTAAGTCTATTTTAATTTTTAGTTTCTAGTGATTTCAGCGAAAAGAACGGTATGCAGTTCAATTGGTGGTGCGCAATTTTCAGCTTTTGTGCATTTTTGGCCGCACAGGGAGTTTCCTTTCCTTTTTCTTTTACATTGAGGTCAATGCAATGTTTAGGTTGGGGGTGGAGGAAACATATTTCTTTTTTTTTTTGAACTGCTTGGTGTCACTTTCTTTCTTTTCGTTGTTAGGATAAAAAAAAAAAAAATTGTTTGTTTGTTTTTAGCATGTTTTGTGTTAGCCTTGGAGTTAATTCACATGTCAATGATATGAGCTTAATCGAGATAGCATATAGCATTTAGAAGAAGTTAAATCTTGCTTCGCTTTGAGAATAAATTAAGTGTCAATTTTTCTTTGGTTTGAGACTCTGGTTTGTGGTAAGATTGCATGATTAGTCTAAAGCATTTGGAAAAGTTTTATGCGCGGTTGTTTTGTGAATACTTTTGCGGTCTCTACAAGCTCTAGAACTTATTTAATAATCACTTGAGGCGAAAATCATAGAATGCACACTACTTAGGATATGATATAGGCCATTTTTGGACCGTTTGAGCCTTTTTAAACTTACCCTTGTTATATTTATCGCTAGTCACCTATTTGAGCCTTTTTCTTGAAAAGAAAAATTGAGCTTTGTTTCTTTCGATAAACCATTTACTTACCTTTATGAGCCTAAAAATATTTTATCCTTACCTCTCTTTTAAAAGAACTTAGTTATACACATGTTGTGAGAAGCACTTAATAGGAGTAAGGGTGGAAATATGAGAAAATATTACTATCATAACCCAAGTACATTAAAAGAGATAAGTTGGGGGTTGTGGAAAAGAAAAGAAAAGAATGAAAGAGGAGGTGAATGGTCTTATGCCAAAACAAAAAATAAAAAAAAATGAGAAAAAAATGAATTATGGCAAAGAAAGAAAAAAAAATGGTGATTTATTGCCAGAAATGCTCGAAAAATGGTTGAAAGAGTTGGGTGTTGAAGTAAGGTTATCTTGTGCTTAAAGTGGTTGTGTTTAAATTAAGAGACTTAGTTCTTTTATTTGTTTAAACTTTCCCATTCTTTCTTGACCTTTACCCTAGCTTAATGTTGCAAGCTTATTAAAGACCTATTGATCCGATGAAGTGTGATTTTTCTACATAGTGGAGAGTGATTTGAAAAGTGAGCATATGGAGCTTGATTTGTGATTGATGTCACGCAAATTAATATGTTTTTAGAGGCCAAGACTTGTATTCATGCTATGTTGTGCATAAAATCATCTAGGTGTTCGGACTAATGTATTGTGGTAAGATGGATGGTAAGAGTCGATAACGATTTTAAGGTTGACATTTGGATTATTCTTGGACCTGAGTGATATTTAATGATTCTATGTGCTGTATGTTATGCATGATTTTTGAGATAGATTTTTGAATCACTCTTGGTTAACGCCAGCATTGTTGTATTTTGTTTTGATTTCTAAATAAAGAATTCATTTCATGCCTTTCGCTTGAATTGCTAGGGACTAGCAATAAGCTAGTTGGGGGTTGTGATGAGAGTCATAAAATGCATCTAAACAATACTTAATTGTTAACATTTTAGGGTTGATCTTGGTCGTAATCGCACTTTTACATGTTGATAACTCTAAAGTGATATTCATAAATCATTGACTTAATTCGATGCATTTTCAGGTGCTTTGAGTACAAAAGAGATAATAAAGCGATCCATGTTTAAAGCACCAAAAGATCTTGGGTGTCGGTGCTCGTTTTTGTCTAAGGTTTAGACGTGTCCAAACATGATTCAAAGATGGTTAAACTCTAAACTAAGGCTGGAGTAATAAAGTACAGTAAGTTAAAAGACTGCACACAAGTGTGTGCATCACTTTGGAGCAAGTTAAGGGTAGGCACACTAGTGTGTGCACTTCTGCATACAAGCTGAAGAAGTTTCACTGAATTGCCAGAATTTCCCGTACAGATCAATCATCTTTGCAGATTAAACTGTATTGATGTAGGAAGAACCAGATGATGAGCCATATATGCTTAGAAAGATCCGGAAGTCTATTTTCTGGAGAATTTTACGGTTCGTAAAAAGGATTTTTCTAGAGAAAGTTATGGCAGTTTTAGTGGAAACAGTTCAGGCCAGCACAGCAGGCCCAGACGCACAGCAGGCCCAGGCGCACAGCACGGCCCACTCGCCTCTTGACCGGATTAGGGCAAGCAAATGACATTCTCCAAGACCAAAACACCCCCCTCATGCTCTATAAATATATCTTTATGGAGTGTGCAGCGGGGTATTGAAGAGAGAAAGCAAGGAAGAGAGAAAAAAGAGAGGATTCAAGGGATCCAAATCCAGCATTCTTCCATTTTATTTCTAAGTTTTCTTTGGTTGCAAATCAAGGGGAGAACATCCATATTGTTCATCCACCTTGAACTCCATGGCCAAATCAAGGGGAAAGCATCCTTATTGTTCTTCCACCTTGATTTCCATGGCCAAATAATCATTTTACAAGGGAAAGGGATGAATCTTTAGGGATTTCTTGTTCTTGATTCAGTTGTATGGATTTATTGTTAAATATTATTTATGAATTATTCATTGATTAAGTAAGAAGATTTGGGTTCATGTGATAGATGTACTTCTTATTCTTCTTCTTTTAGACTCTCTTAATCCGGTGATTGCATCCTTCTCCTCCATTGAGGTTGCTTGGATGTGATTGATTCCGGTAGATTTATCTTATTAATTGTCCATTATTGCGATATTGTCTTTTAAGATATATTGTCATTTCTTGATAATCTTTAAGATCGGTCATGTGTGCATGAACCGAAATCAATGATTAATTCGTAGCAATTATATAAGAATTGTAAATGTGCTTGATTGAATACATTCCGATTGCTTGTTTGGGACTTGAAACTTGCAATCGAGATAAAATCAATTGAATCAAGAGTGGAAATAGGGAACAAACCTAAGGAGGATTCCCGGAACCTTGTTATTTCTCATTTATATTTCATTTACATTTACGCAATTTTCCTTTACATTATTTCACCATCAAAGCTTAAAAATCTTGAGTTTAACTTTTATCGTTCGTTTTAAGGTTCACACATTTTCCTTTGTACTTAACTTGTTTCCCTGTGGAATCGACACCCCAAAGCCGTACTACAATAACCGTGTTATACTTTGGGCGTAATCACTTCAATATAAGCAATGGGTCGCGGTCTCACATAAATATGCTTCTAGACGATCTTGGAAGTCTTCTTGATCCATCAATTTCTTAGTTCTTGGCGTGGATCATATCACTTTATAAATGTAACTCAAAATATTATACATATAAAAGGGTGCCTTTCAATAAAATACATCCATTGGTAAGCTACTAGTCCAACAATTTTTGCCTCGGTTGCCAAATGAATAACCAAATGCACCATGATAGTGAAAAAAGATGGATGGAAAATCTTTTCCATTTGGCAAAGAATTAAAGTAATTTGGGACTCAAGTAGCTCGAGGTCACGTTCATGCAAAACCTTAGAGCAGATGCATTTGAAATAATGACATAAATCAATTATAATAGAGCTAACTCTATCAGGAAAGAACCTCGTATAGCTATAGGAAGGAGTTCTTTCATGAGAACATGGCAATCATAGCTTTTGAGGCCTATCAACTTTCGTTGTTTGAGCTGCACACAACGAGAGATATTGGATAAGTATTCATCTGGAGTTTCTGTCTCCTTAAGAACTTTTAGAAAATCAACTTTTTATTTTGAAGTCATAGCATAACAAGCTTTAGGTGTAACATCTTTCCCGATGATAGGATGCTTTCCCAACTGAAGTACACTTCTTATTCCTATAAATGCGAGGTCACGACGTGCATTATCGTTATCCTTTTACTTCCCTTCTTGACCTAACAACGTACCAATAATATTATCACACATATTCTTTTCTATATGCATCACATCAAGATTGTGACACAATAGATGATGCTCATAATAAGGAAAAGTGAAAAAAATGCTCTTCTTCTTCCAACGCACCTCCTCGTAATCATTACTACCATCTTCAAAGCTCTCCAATTGCCTCAACACTTTTGTCCCTGATAATGGTTTAGGTGCACATCTATGTTCTTCAGTTCCATCAAAAGAGTGCTTATTAGTTCGAAAGTTGTGGTTAGCTTCTAACCATCGACGATGACACATGTAACAATGTTTTCTGCTATGATGCAAATAGAAAGATGAGGTGTCAAAGCCATAATGAGGACATGCATATCTCCCCCTAGTACTCCACCTAGACAAGTTGGCATATGCAAGAAAGTCATTAATAGTCCACATTAATGCCATACGCATTTGAAAACTTTGATTTGTTGAAGCATCGAAAGTCTCAATATCAACTTCCCACAACTCTTTCAATTCATTTATTAAAGGTTGCATGTATACATCCAGATTATTACAAGGGCCTTTTGGACTAGGAACCAGCAATGAGAGTATGAAATTAGGTTGCTTCATGCACATCCATAGAGAAAAATGGTAAGGTATCAATACGATAGGCCAAGAGGTATGAATGATAGTCATGGTACTGAATGGATTAAAGCCATCAGAAGCCAATCCTAAGCGAACATCGCGAGATTATGAAGAAAAAGCAGTATATCGAGAATCGAATTCTTTCTAATCCTGAGAATCAGCAGGATGCCTTAATAATCCATCCTTAGTACGACCCTTATCATGCCATTTCATGAAGGAAGTAGTCTTTGAAGACATGAACAATCTTTGCAATATTGGTTTTAAAGGAAACCAACGTAAGACCTTCGCAGATTTCTTTTTCCTCTTTATAAAAGTACCCTCATGGTTATCTTTTGCATCATTTGCACTAGTTTCCCACCTAAAAGCACCACATTTTGAACATGCTTCTTCATCTATATTATTATCCCAAAACAACATGCAGTCATTGGGACAAGCAGGGATCTTCTCGTACGTTAGACCCAAGCCCTTCACGAGCTTCTTGATTTCATAATAGGAGTTTGGCAAAATGTTTTCTTTCGATAATGCACTTTTGAACAACTCTAATAACATGGAGAGAACTTTATTGCTTAGCCCATTAATACACTTTATATGATAAAATTGTACTACAAAGGATAACTTTGAGTAATTCTCGTAGTTTGGGTACAATCTTTCATCAACATCTTTTATTAATTCATGAAACTTCTTTCAAAGACACATTCTCTCGTAAAGGTTGTTGTCATCCAAAACCATCACCGACTTGTGTATATCTTCATCCATATTCACATCTATACCCTCTGCATATGGATGTACTGGAAATGCATCATGTATTAGGCCATGAATGTCATGTTTAAACCTTCCTCCTTCACTAGGTCCACTAGTAGAAGTAGATGCACCCAAGGTCTTTCCATGAAAAATCCATTAAATATAACCTTTGAGATTATAAAATAAGTGTTCGAAGACTTCTGCTTTAGGATGCTAATACGTATTGATGCATTTCACACAAGGGCACAAGATTTTCCCATCTTTAGATGATCTATCAAAAGCATAATCCAGAAATTTAACTACCCTGCCAAAGTATTCATCACACATTCTTGTTGGTAGATTTATCCATTATATCCAGAGTGATTAAACTGATACCAAAACAAGATACAAGAATTACACTAAGTTCAACTGAGTGGTTTACTTCGCTCGACTGAATTAAATTATTCAATCGACTGAATGAAGAAAATAAAGTTTCCTTCATTTAGCCAGTCAACTGAATGAAGAACAGAAAATTTTCTTTTTTTAGCCAGTCGACCAAATGATATGGTTTAGTCGACTGAATAAGATTTAGTCAGCTGAATGAAATTATTTAGTCGATTGAATGAAAAACAAAAAGTTTCCTTCTTTTAGCGAGACGACTGAATGATATGGTTTAGTCAACTGAATAAGATTCCGTCAACTTAATGAAATTATTTAGTCGACTGAATGAAGAACATTTCCTTCATTTAGCCAGTTATTATGCAATTATCAACCTAAATAATAAGCTCCTAAATGTATGTTTTAACTCGCAAGTACACAAGATCAAACAAATAATATAGCTAGCAAATACGAGATCATTCCCACGAGGATTGGATTAATTGTGTTTAAATATAATTTCCTAAAACTTCTATCTAAATGAAACAAAAAATAACAGATTTGAATGAACAACAAAGATTACAGTAGTGAAAGAAAATTGTAAAACAGTTTTGAAACTAGAATTGAAATAATGAGAAAATAAGTTAGGGCTTCGAAATTCACTACTAATCATCTTCTTTAAAGAAAACGACTTGCACAATGCTACAAACTAGATTTAGATGCTTAATGTTTACCAACCTAAGGACATGATATCTACTCCTTAAGCTATTGATTTCCCTAAGCAACAAGTTAGGCATGAGTGTCTACTCTAACTCTTTTCATTCTCAAAGTATTTAGCATGGTATCTACTAAGTTGCACTTCAAGAAAGTATAAAACAATGGAAATAAACAAAGACATGAAACCTTGAACATGGTATCTATTCTAGTTTTTCATGTTTATTAATCCCAAAAAACCCATAATTAGTTCCTTCATCACTTAGTGTAGGTACAAGACTCGGTCATCTAAATTTACCTAGATGAAAATCTCCATACAACACATGTATATGATGATCAAGCATAACACATAAACCATATGAATAATGAAATAAAACTAGGAATTAATCAATTAAGCATCACAAAAAATAATTTGTAACAAAGCAAATCGAAATCCTTAAGAAGACACGACTAGGGCTTCAATCGAGCCCTAACTAAAATATTTAGTTACACATAATTCTAATGAAAAATATTCTCATCATAAAAAAATAGATAAAAGAAAGAAAAGACAACTCCTTTATGATGATAATCCTCAGAGAACAAGAGCTCCCATGCGTGAAGATGGCCACTGTAGAAGAAAATATAGTAAAAAAATTCTGTCCCCTTTTTGGTCTAATAAACATATATTTATAGAACCCTCCACAAAACCCTAGCAATTGAACGTGTGCCTATTTTTGTTTTTTTTTTTTATTTTTCCCTAAACTTATTTAGGCACTTAACTTCCTCCAACCGTGCAAATACCAAAAAAATCAGAATTTAATAGCTCATTCACGTCTGCCATGTTGAAATCATGCATAACCTGACCTTTTTTTTATTACTAAAACTGTCATAACTTTCTCTAGAAAAATTATATTTATGAGCCATACAATTCTCCAGAAAATAGACATCCGGATCTTTCCAAGCATATATGGCTCATCTCTTGGTTCTTCCTGAATTAATACAGTTTAATCCGCAAAAATTACTGATATGTACGAGCAATTCTAGCAATTTAGTGAAGCTCATTTTCACCATTTGCTAGTGACAACATGACTTAGCAAAATGCTCAATTTATCTTTAACAGTCTATAAATGATGGGTTTTGTTGCACTCCTCTTGGGAAACCTGAAAGTATGTAAAACACTACAAAAGATCAAATTGTAACAAGGCTAAAGGATTAATATATGCAAATTAAGGGGCTTGAATGTGTGACATTCAGCGCTTATCACACCCTCAAACTTAGATATTGCTAGTCCCTTAGCAATATAAAACTGAAAATAAAATAACTACCTACTTCCATCTTTCGTGAGGTGTATGCTTGTATTTAGCATATACAATAAGCTTTTTAAAGCCGTAGGCATCCCTAGAGGATGAGTGAAGTCTCGTGAGGGTTTAACAGAAATGTTACTCACAAATAGTTATGTTACAACCATGTTATCAAGAAGAATACAGAATCACATTAACAATGTTTTCCATTCATTAACAAGCTTAAATTGGTAAACTCCATTTTCAAGACGTTTAAAAGAATTCAAAGTCCAATCACTCACAACTGGCTAGCATAGACTTTACAAGATCAACTAGTGTAAAGTGAATTATCACATAATCCTGGAGTTTCAACTCAATCCTAATATGATGACTTCATTTCCCTCTTTTTCTTTCTAATTTATTTATTTATTTATTTTAAAATGCAGGCTGTGCAATGCTTAGCTCCCTTAAGCTTTCTAATTGACCCATGTATCGAGTTTTAGGCTAGTGACTCCCAAACCAAATGGATTTAGGGCATTAGGTGTAAAGTACCCTTAAGACTTGCTAACTCAAGCCAAAAAGGCTACAAAGCTAAACTAGCCATGTCATTAACCAATCCAAACCGTTCACCTTTTGAAGCAAAAACTCATTGTTTAGTGGCAAAAGGCCCGGTTACTCAGCAAACAACTTAGAGAAGTCATTATTCATCATTGTTCATCATGCCATTATTCATTGCCAATAAATCATGCCAATGTCATTCATCTAATAAAGCATCAGACTGAACTCAAGATTTTGAAAACAAGCATCATTAGTTCTTCATTTCATACCCAACAGATCATGTTCTAATGTGTTTGTGGTGAAATCAAGATGAAACATGTGAAGTGTCCTAAGCCAAAAGTAAGTAACCAAACTCAAATTTTTATTGAATTGATCATGTGTTCAAAAATTTAAGCTCGCCAATGAAATCAAATCATAGTTTCAATTTAACTAAATTCTTACAGATAACACTATTTGGGTGATCAAACAGGTGCACAATGCTCACATAAGGGCATACAATTGTTTTCCCACACCTCAAACTTAAATCACACATTTTCCCTAATGTTTAGTAAGAGATACAATACAGGGAGGAGAAAGAAAAGTGGTGAAGGGTAAAGCTACCCAGAAAACACCTGCGCTAAAAAATCAAAGCTAAAAAAAAAAAAAAAGAGATGGTGAGAAACAAAAACAAAAATGAAATACAAAAAGAGATTTTTTTTTAATTAAGAAGGATGGAGTTTGAAACTAAAACAATCAAGAACACATAAATTGGGCTACCTCCCAATAGTGCTATATTTATAGTCTTCAGCCAGACCGTGTAACTATCATACCATGTACTGGACGGATTGGAGAATCACATCCTCATCTCTAAGCTCAAAGTTCATGTCAATGTAAGGCTTCACTCTGTGTCCATTCACCTTGAATGTCTGATTTTTCTCTGTGCTATGAACCTCCAAAGCTCTATGGGAAAACGTTGGTGACAACATAAGGACCATACCACCTATACTTGAACTTACTAGGGAAGAGTCTTAATTTCGAATTGTAGATCAACACCTTCTATCCCACATGAAACTCCTTCCTGATAAGCTGCTTATCATGATATGCCTTAGTTCTTTCCTTGTATAGCTTGGCATTCTCATATGCATCATACCTCAACTCCTCAAGTAAGCTCTATGCTCCAACTCCACTTGTAGGTTGATGAGGACACGGCTAACAAATGGGATGCAGATTCTATTCAAGTTTCAATTGGTCTAGTTACAAGGGCTCGAGCTAAAAGGTTTAAAAAAACTCTCAGTAGGCTTATTCAACATATTTGGGCTAAGAACCATCTTTGAGGGCCCAAGGATGATGCTATACATGATCCAAAAAGATGAGTTTCCATGATTCAAGCTTTGGAATAATCTAGCAACTCAAGATTGTGAATTAAAACTTAGTTTCCCAAAATTAGAGACTTACTCGTTTTTGGGAAGTCTAGGAAAGGAAAATGGTTGGCTGCAATTTTTCTTATTACCTTTTCTTAATTGTTTCATTTTAATTTATTTGCTGAATTGTAAGGCTTGCATGCCAAGTTAGGTACTTTCCTTATTTGGATTTTAGGTTACCAGAATTTAGGTTTGTTTCATATTCCTTAGTTTCCTTTTCCTAATTGTGGAAGAATTTGTGATCCTCATGTATTTAAATAGCTATTGACTTTTTGGAATACGACAGATTAGATTTGATTCATACTTTGTGAGAGAAAATTCTCTTTAGTTCTTTTAGAACTTTTGAACTTATTGGAGTTTCCATGGAATTCATCTTCGATTTATCAATCAATCATTCCATAATTGATTGTGGTGTCTTCATTATACCAAGGTTCTTGCTTCAATATAAACAACATGTCACGGTCTCACATAAATCTGCTTCTAGACGATCTTGTAAGCCTTCTTGATCTATCAATTTCTTAGTTCTTGGCTTGGATCATATCGTTTGGTATCAGAGCGGGTTCTAGTTGCAGGTTTGCTTATGTTTTGTTCTATTTTATTAAGAAAAAAAAGGCGAAAATTCGAAGAAAAAAAAGAAAGAACAAACAGGTGTTAGTTTCCTTTCGTATTGGAAAATATGAAGATGAAGTTTTGTGTGATGTAGTTCCGATGCAAGCTGGACACTTGTTACTAGGTCGGCCATGGCAATTCGATCGGTGTGTTAAGCATGATGGCTTTACCAACAAATATTCATTTGTAAGAAATCAAAGAACAATCACTCTAGTTCCTTTGACACCAAAGCAAGTTTATGAAGATCAAGTGAGGTTACAAAAAGAGAGTGAGCAAACGAAAGAGAGTGAGAAAAAGAGAATGAATGCAAAGCAGAAATTGAAATTGAGAGAGGTTAAAAAAATTGAGATAGAAAATAATAGAGTTGATTTAGCCATTGAGAGAAAAACAAATTTCTATGCAAGAACGAGTGAAATAAAAATAGTGATGATTTTAAATCAGCCAATGATTGTACTTTTGTACAAAGAGGCGTTAAACACTAACCAATTTGACTCATCTTTGTCTAGTTCTATTGTTTCTCTTTTATAGGAGTTTGATGATATCTTTCCCGAGGAGATTACACATGGCTTACCATGGCCAAGTCCCACGAGTGTAGGTCAAGTTCATAGTTTTCATGGACTTGCTAGTTTTTGCAAGAGGTTCATGAAAGACTTTAGCAGTATTGCCGTACCACTTAGTGAAGTCATCAAGAAGAACGTTGAATTCAAATGGGGAGACGAGCAAGAGAAGGGGTTCCAATTGATCAAAGAAAAATTAACTAATGCTTTTTTTCAAGTCCTTGAGCACATCAATAACAATTCATACAAATTGGATTTACCAAGTGAGTACAATGATAATACTACTTTCAATGTTTCTAATTTACGCCTTTTTGATGTAGGTGATGATTTGAGGACAAATCCTTTTCAAGAGGAGGGGAATGATGAGGACACGACTAACAAATGGGAGGCAGATCCTATTCAAGTTCCAATTGGTCAAGTTACAAGGGCCCGAGCTAAACGGTTTATTCAAGTTCCAATTGGTCCAGTTATAAGGGCCTGAGCTAAACAGTTCAAGAAAACTCTCAATTAGCTTGTTCAACATATTTGGGCTAAGAACCATCTTTGGGGGCCCAAGGATAATGCTATACATGATCCACAAGGATGAGTTTCCATGATCCAAGGGAACTTCCACTTTGAAATTTTGGGAGGACTCGACAACTAGAATTAAAATGATCATATCTTCTTGCTCGCAACTCCAAATGGGCTGAAACTTGTTAGGATGGAAAGATGACGTCATGAACTTCGATTTAGACCTAAGAAAGTTTCAAAAAGGATAATGTTTGGGCCTAGTATGATGGGCCAAAATCCAATAGGCTGTTGCATCCGAATCTACGTTGGGCTTGCATCTTTTCTTAAATGTTTCCTTCTAAATTTAATTGTTGCATTATAAGGCTTGCATGCCAAGTTAGGTACTTTCCTTATTTGAATTTTAGGTTACCAAAATTTTATTTAGGCTTATTTCCTATTTTGTAGTTCCCTATTCCTACCAGAATTCTGTTTAGGTTTATTTCCTATTTTTTAGTTTTTCTTTTTCTATTTGGTTACAAATTCTCATGTATTTAAATAGCCATTGGCTTTTGGACTAAGAATCCAGATTTGATTCATACTTTCGGAGATAAATTTCTCTTTGGTTCTTTTAGAACTTCTGAACTTATCAGAGTTTCCGTGGCGTTCAGCTTCGACTTATCAATCAATCCTTCCATAATTGATTGTGGTGTCTTCATTGTACCAAGGTTCTTGCTTCGATATAAGCAACGGGTCGCGGTCTCAGTCTTCGTTATACCAAGGTTCTTGCTCAATATGAGCAACGGGTCGCGGTCTCACATAAATCTGCTTCTGGACGATCTTGGAGGTCTTCTTGATCCATAAATTTCTTAGTTCTTGGCGTGAATCATATCAAACGGTCATATTTTTTGAACTACTAGTCGACTGGGTTAAGTTTAAAAATCTCATTTTTGAGGCTTTAAAGGTACCAGTCGACTGGGAAACTTCTGCCCAAAGTACCAGTCGACTGGTATATGTGACCCAGTCGATTGGGGACCTATTGTCCCTTATATTGGTCTTCTGGTATAAGTTCCTAGTCGACTGGGTTGCTTAAAAACCCAGTTTTCATGTTTTGAAATGTTTTTAACTTAAAAGTTTGTTTGAAAATTTCTGTTTAAAAAAAAAGCTTTTTCAAAAGGAGCCATGAGACAAGCTTTTTACTTGAACAAGTTATATTTACAACTTGTTTAAATACCTTAACATATACTAGATCTTCTGTCTTGACTTGGTGTTTGATTCGGATTGAGTTCTTGCACCTGGATCTTTGGTTGAATGCTCTTATTACTTAATATACTTAGATAGCATTGTTAGTATAATAAGAGTTGTGTTTTTTCATCATTAAAATATAGGTGAGGTGATGAGGACACGGCTAACAAATGGGAGGCAGATCTTATTCAAGTTCCAATTGGTCAAGTTACAAGAGCCCGAGCTAAACGGTTTATTCAAGTTCCAATTGGTCCAGTTATAAGGGCCCGAGCTAAACGGTTCAAGAAAACTCTCAATTGGCTTATTCAACATATTTAGGCTAAGAACCATCTTTGGGGGCCCAAGGATAATGCTATACATGAACCACAAGGATGGGTTTCCATGATCCAAGGGAACTTCCACTTTGGAATTTCGGGAGGACCCGACAACCAGAATTAAAATGATCATATCTTCTTGCTCGCAACTCCAAATGGGCTGAAACTTGTTAGGATGGAAAGATGACGTCTTGAACTTCAATTTAGAACTAAGAAAGTTTCAAAAAGGATATTGTTTGGGCCTGGTATGATGGGCCAAAATACAATAGGCTGTTGCATCCGAATCTACGTTGGGCTTGCATCTTTTCTTAATTGTTTCCTTCTAAATTCAATTGTTGCATTATAAGGCTTGCATGCCAAGTTAGGTACTTTCCTTATTTGAATTTTAGGTTACCAAAATTCTATTTAGGTTTATTTCCTATTTCATAGTTCCCTATTCCTACCAGAATTCTGTTTAGGTTTATTTCCTATTTTTTAGTTTTCTTTTTTCTATTTGGTTACGAATTCTTATGTATTTAAATAACCATTGGCTTTTGGAATAAGATAATTCAGATTTGATTCATACTTTCGGAGAGAAATTTCTCTTTGGTTCTTTTAGAACTTCTAAACTTATCGGAGTTTCCGTGGCGTTCATCTTCGACTTATCAATCAATCCTTCCATAATTGATTGTGGTGTCTTCATTATACCAAGGTTCTTGCTTCAATATAAGCAACGGGTCGTGGTCTCACATAAATCTGCTTCTAGACGATCTTGGAGGTCTTCTTGATCCATAAATTTCTTTGTTCTTGGCGTGGACCATATCAGTTGGTATCAGAGCCTTCTAGTTGCAGGTTTGCTTATCTTTTGTTTTGTTTCATAAAAAAAATAAAAAAAATCGAAATTGGAAAAAAAAGGAAGAACAAATTTCCAGTTTATAAAAAAAAATGTGAAAAAAAAGAAAAGAAAGAAAGTGTGTAATATTTAGATTTAATCCTTTCAATTCTTATTTCGGAATTTCTTTGTGAGTTATTAGTGAATTGTTGCTAGAAACTTTGATACTTGTTCGGTTAGTTTGATAAGAACCTATAGAGGATTATTACAAGTGGAAAAAGGCAAGAGTGGTGAGCATATAAGAGGGGAAAAGCCAATCTGATTTTTGTGTGAAAACACGAGTGAAATTGAGTGACTCATTCTTTGAGTGAAACACGTAAGGGAGTGTTTGAGGTCTTTTTTTTTTTAACGTTGTTTTTGCAGCAAACATGTCAGACGACATGAACAAAAATAATTCCGGAGATATGTCGGGAGAGGGTGATCCGAAGTTGCTCATGGAGGCTTTAATGGGTGAGATGAGAAGAGTATCGCGAACGAAGATGGAACAGGTTCATGAGTGAATTGATCGGGTAGAGAATGCATGTGTGGGGCAGCAATAAAACACTCCTAATATGCGTAGGAGGGAGAGAGTTCAACCTAGGGGAGAGAGAGTTGAAGATGAAGAGTATTATGGGAATGGATTTGATGAAGAAGATGATCGGGAATCAGTTGTTAGCCATAGGAGATTTGTTGGTCGAGGTAGAGAAGCTAGGAATTGGAAAGACAATAACTTGGGTAGTATTAAGATGAAGATTCCATCGTTTCAAGGCAAAAAAGATCCTGAAGCTTACCTTGAGTGGGAGAAGAAGATAGAATTAGTGTTTGATTGTCATAATTATTCCGAGCTTAAAAAGGTTAAACTTTCGGCCATTGAATTTTTTGACTATGCGATTGTTTGGTGGGATCAGTTAGTGTTAAATAGGAGGAGAAATAGAGAGTGTCCAATAGAGACTTGGGAGGAGATGAAAATCGTGATGAGGAAACGGTTTGTTCCAAGCCATTACTACTGTGAGTTATACCAAAAATTGCAAAGTCTTACACAAGGTAGTTGGAGTGTGGAGGATTATTATAAAGAGATGGAAGTAGCTATGGTTCGAGCAAATGTAGAGGAGGATCGAGAGGCTACTATGGCTAGGTTCTTGGCTGGTTTGAACCTGGAAATTGCTAATTCGGTGGAGTTGCATCATTATGTGGAATTGGAAGCTTTGGTGCACATGGCTGTCAAAATTGAGAACCAACTCAAGAGGAGGAGCAGCAATACACGACAAAACCCTAACTCGGGTTCATCTTAGAGGCTGAATTTTGTGAAGCAAGCCACGGCCAAGCCCAAAACCGAGCAAAATCAAGAAAGTACCAGCCATGGAAATCAAGGTAAAACTAACTCTTCCACCACTAGAAATCGTGATATTAAGTGTTTTAAATGCCAAGGCAAGGGAAGGGTCACATAGCAAGCCAATATCCGAACAAAAAAGTTATGGTATTGCGAGATAATGGTGAAATTGAAACCAAGGGCGAAGAAGATACCGAATCTATGCCACCATTGGAGGATGTGAGGGATGAGGAATACGCTGCCCAAGTAGAATTGTTGGTTGCAAGGAGAGCTCTAAGTGTGCAAATCAAAGAAGATGATGAAGTGCAGCGAGAAAACATCTTTTATACTAGATGCCACGTGCAAAACAAGGTATGTAGTATGATTATTGATAGAGGTAGTTGTACTAACGTTGCTAGCACTACAATGGTTGAGAAATTACGGCTGCCAACGATTAAACATCCTCGGCCTTACAAGTTACAATGGCTCAATAATAGTGGTGAACTGAGGGTGAACAAACAGGTGTTAGTTTCCTTTCATATTGGAAAATATGAAGATGAAGTTTTGTGTGATGTAGTTCCGATGCAAGCTGGACACTTGTTACTAGGCCGGCCATGTCAATTCGATCGGTGTGTTAAGCATGATGGCTTCACCAACAAATATTCCTTAGTAAGAAATCAAAAAACAATCACTCTAGTTCCTTTGACACCAAAGTAGGTTTATGAAGATCAGGTGAGGTTACAAAAAGAGAGTGAACAAACGAAAGAGAGTGAGAAAAAGAGAATGAATGCAAACCAAAAAGAGAAAATGAGAGAGGTCAAAAAAATTGAGATAGAAAATAAGAGAGTTGATTCGGCCATTGAGAGAAAAACAAATTTCTATGCAAGAACGAGTGAAATAAAAAGAGTGATGATTTTAAATCAGCCAATGATTGTACTTTTGTACAAAGAGGCGTTAAACATTAACCAATTTGACTAATCTTTGCCTAGTTCTATTGTTTCTCTTTTACAGGAGTTTGATGATATTTTTCCCGAGGAGATTCCACATAGCTTACCATGGCCAAGTCCCACGATTGTAGGTCAAGTTCATAGTTTTCATGGACTTGCTAGTTTTTGCAAGAGGTTCATGAAAGACTTTAGCAGTATTGCCGCACCGCTTAGCGAAGTCATCAAGAAGAACGTTGGATTCAAATGGGGAGACGAGCAAGAGAAGGGGTTCCAATTGATCGAAGAAAAATTAACTAATGCTCCTTTTCAACTCCTTGAGCACATCAATAACAATGCATTCAAATTGGATTTACCAAGTGAGTACAATGTTAATACCACTTTCAATGTTTCTGATTTACGCCCTTTTGATGTAGGTGATGATTTGAGGACAAATCATTTTCAAGAGGAGGGGAATGATGAGGACAAGACTAACAAATGGGAGGCAGATCATATTCAAGTTCCAATTGGTCAAGTTACAAGGGCCCGAGCTAAACGGTTTATTCAAGTTCCAATTGGTCCAGTTATAAGGGTCCGAGCTAAACGGTTCAGAAAAACTATCAATTGGCTTATTCAACATATTTAGGCTAAGAATCATCTTTGGGGGTCCAAGGATAATGCTATACATGATCCACAAGGATGGGTTTCCATGATCCAAGGGAACTTCCACTTCGAAATTTCGGGAGGACTCGACAACCAGAATTAAAATGATCATATCTTCTTGCTCGCAACTCCAAATGGGCTAAAACTTGTTAGGATGGAAAGATGGCGTCTTGAACTTCAATTTAGACCTAAGAAAGTTTCAAAAAGGATATTGTTTGGGCTTGGTTTCTTACCAGAATTCTGTTTAGGTTTATTTTCTATTTTTTAGTTTTCCTTTTTCTATTTGGTTATGAATTCTCATGTATTTAAATAGCCATTGGCTTTTGGAATAAGATAATTCAGATTTAATTCATACTTTCGGAGAGAAATTTCTCTTTGGTTCTTTTAGAACTTCTGAACTTATCAGAGTTTCCGTGGCGTTAATCTTCGACTTATCAATCAATCCTTCCATAATTGATTGTGGTGTCTTCATTATACCAAGGTTCTTGCTTCAATATAAGCAACGGGTCGCGGTCTCACATAAATCTACTTCTAGACGATCTTGGAGGTCTTCTTGATCTATAAATTTCTTAGTTCTTAGCGTGGATCATATCATGAGGGTCAACAATCTCCCCCTTTTTGATGATGACAAAACTAATGAGAGAAAAATATTTAAAAAAAACTAAGTATTTGATTTTTTGAAAAAAATCGGGCAGAGTCTCCTCTGTTTTTTGTATAAAACCAACCTGTAAAAGGATCAAAAGCAGTTTATATGGAGTGCAACCAATCAACTCAACGTTTATAAACATATACCAAGTTCTTTGGAGCAATGCTCCCCCTG
Source organism: Bretschneidera sinensis (assembly GCA_023935145.1). Lineage (NCBI taxonomy): Eukaryota > Viridiplantae > Streptophyta > Magnoliopsida > Brassicales > Akaniaceae > Bretschneidera > Bretschneidera sinensis. The sequence continues at coordinate 35,592,730 of CM043701.1, read as the reverse complement.
AATCTATGCACTAGTTTGAGTTTACATTAGTTTTTCACATTTTCTCATTTTTCTCCCCCGTTTTGACAACAACAGAAAAAGGGGTAGTAAACCAATAAATAAGCCATTTAGCTACCATAGACATGAAGAGCATGCATAAAAAAACTTTTATGCAAAAATTTGCCATCATTCAGAGTTCAAAAGCCTTCCCGAGAAGAAACGAAATTTTCCATACATGCAGAAGCAATTTAAAGCATATATCCGAATATAAATAGTTATAAAGCATGTAACCATAGTACACAAATGTAAAAGAAGTATGTGAATAAAATCTAAGCTGAAATCATAGTCATATATATCATCAATCTATACAGTATAGGCTTCGTAAAGCCAAACAGAAGTACAAAATACAGGAAAATATAAAAATATGTTCGTGCTAAGAACAATGAAAATCTACACTACTATGTACCTGGAAGGGAAGATAAAAAGACGACTCATGGAGCGGTAGAATTAGAGCTGCATGGATGAGATCCTGAAGCTCAACTAGAGAGCCCTTGGTATGCTCACGGTGCAACTCAAAGTCATCCCGAAGAGAGTGGAGGTCGTGATGTATGCTCTCGACTGTAGAGCTCAGGCTCTGGAACCCGGACTGCATGGTTAGCTGGAGGATCGTGATAGCCTGAAGGAGATCGCCATAGCCAGCCTGACTAGCACTTGATTCACCCATAGGAGGTGCTCGATCATTCGTATCCATAGCAGCAGCAGCAGCATCTGGACCCTCATCCTCATCATCACTGCTGTCGTCCTCTCCAATCCGAATGTGCTTCCCTGCCTTAGAGTAGATGAAGCCATCTTGGACTGTGCATCCCATTTTCTTTAGTGATGAGATATTAATGATGTCATTGAGGCTGATGTTCTGAGCCTCGGAGGTGGGGAGGGGCACCCGAAAGTGCTGGAGGATGAGCGTGATGAGCATCCTGTAGGGAAGGCATCCAGAGTCGCTCGCTTCGCCATTAATCATTTTGGCGAGCAGCAGGGGGTAGATATTGAAGTGGTACCCAGTTTTAAGGCACCAAATCAATATGATATCTATCTTAGATAGATACCCCCGACTCTCTAGTCTCGGGTGGATGGTCCAACTCACAATGAGGTTGAACAGTTTCGAGTCTAGGGGCATGTCACTACATGTGTGAAATGTAGTGGGTTACCCCTAACTATCTAACATGCCTCATCAACCTCAAAATTGTCTAACCATCCATGCAAACTCCATTGGATCCCTCCCACAGGGATCCTCAAGATACTCATCAAGAGGTCAGCAGTGACCTCAAACTCCACACCCATAACATTGGTTCTGAATCTCAAAGCCAGTGGACTGGGTTTCACCAAGTTCGCATAGAACTAGTGAATCAGTCTAGGGCAGTACTTCTCATATATCTTGATCAGTGGGGTCAAGTTTATTGCCTCGAAGGCAAGTAATATATCAAAATTACCATGATGAATAGAGTCGAAGTCGATAACTCTACTCGTCATGATTTTCTTGTGCCGAATGATAGAGGTATACCTGTCCTTTGCAGCCGGGCTGGAAAACAGAGAATCATCAAGCTCTGTTCTGGGCTTTTTACTAGATGAGCCCGCCACACCCTTCCCCAGTGAATCCGGAGCCATGGATTTAGTGGACCTTGGCCTCGTAGGTGTATGTGGTCCCCTAACGGTGGTTTTAATATGGATTCTTTTGGACATTTTTGAGAAAAAAAGAGTTTTTGGTAAAAAAGAGTTTTGGGTGGAAATGAGAGATTTAAACCGTAGAAAGTTGAAATGGATGGTGTGGATGAATAGATCGAGGTGTTTAGGAAGTGTTTTGAAGGTTTTTTTTTTTATCAAAATGATGAGATTTTCTAGAGAGAGAAAGCTAAGGTTTTTAAAAATGGTGTAAAAATCTGGAAAAAAAATGAAGAGCCTATTTATAGAATCGCTATACCAGTCGACTGGGTCAGGGTACCAGTCAACTGGATGAATTGGCAGACAAATACCAGTCGACTGGGTAGTTTATACCAGTCAACTGCGTTGATAACTGGATTTCAAAAAATAGCTTCAAACAAGGTCTAATTGACTGATATAGACTTACCAGTCGACTGGAAGAATAGGCAGAGACTTACCAGTCGACTGGACCCTTAAGAAAATTTCCAACCTTTGAGTCTTAGCACGAAATTTGTTTATCTATGTCATCTTGAGTGAGGGAGACATTAAATGTGGATTAATACTCTTTCATTAGATGTCAAGTATGCGTTATGATGAAAGAAATGATGTCTTATTTCTATGTGTTTAGTTCTAGAATGCTGAATAGGGTTCTTGGTTAGGTTGATAGCACTAGTATTATCACAATGTATAGGGATACTTTTAAAGTTAATGCCATAGTCTTCTAGTTGTTGTTTCATCCATAACACTTGGGCACAACAACTTTCAGCTGCTATATATTCCGCATAGGTGGTTGATAGTGCAATGGAGTTTTGTTTCTTGGAAAACCAAGAGGTTAACATTGCACCTAAGAATTGGCATGTTCCACTTATGCTTTTTCTATCTAACCTATATCCAGCAAAATCAGCATCTGAATATCCTACAAGCTCAAAAAATGAATCTCTAGTGTATCATAATCCTATGGTTTGAGTTCCTTGTAGATATCTAAGGATTCTTTTTACTGCAACTACATGTGATTCCTTAGGATTAGCTTGAAATCTAGCACACATGCATACACTGAACATTATATCAGGTATACTTGCAGTCAAATAAAGTAATGCTCCTATTATGCTTCTATAATATTTAGTATCTACACACTTACCTTCTTCATCAAGATCAAGTTTTGTAGATGTGCTCATAGGTGTACCAAGTGGCTTTGAGCTTTCCATCCCGAACCTCTTTAGAAGGTTCTTAGTGTGTTTTGATTGATTGATGAAAATGTCTCCTTTCAATTGTTTGATTTGAAGTCCAAGGAAGTAGGTAAGCTCTCCCATCATATTCATTTCAAATTCACCTGGCATGCACTTGGCAAACTCTTGACACATAGATTCATTAGTAGAACCAAATATAATATCATCAACATATATTTGGACTAGTAGAGTGTCATTTATGTGAGTTTTTGTGAAGAGGGTTGTGTCTACTTTATCTCTTATGAAATCATTGTCAATAAAAAATTTGCTTAGTCTTTCATACCTGCTCTTGGAGCTTGCTTCAACCCTTATAGAGCCTTAGAAAGCTTGTAGACATGATTTGGAAGACTAAGATTTTCAAATCCAAGAGGTTGTTAAACATAAACCTCTTCTTCTATAAATCCATTTAAAAAAGCACTATTTACATCCATTTGAAATAACTTAAACTTATTAAAGCATGCAAAGGCTAATAACATTCGAATAGCTTCTAATCTAGCTACAAGAGCATAGGTCTCATCAAAGTATATTCATTCTTCTTGATTATATCCATTAGCAACTAGTCTAGCCTTGTTCCTAGTTACTATTTCATTTTCATCCATCTTATTTCTAAATACCCATTTAGTTCCTATTATTGTATGATTCTTAGGTTTAGGAACTAGATTCCAAATATTGTTTCTTTCAAATTGATTTATTTCTTCTTGCATTGCAATTATCCAATCATTATCCTTTTCGGCTTCTATAAATGTCTTAGGTTCTATTTGAGACAAATAGGCTACATAATTGCAAATATTTCTAATAGAGGAACTAGTTCTTATCCCTTGTGAAGGATCACCAATCACTTGATCAATCAGGTGATAATTTACATACCTCAAATCTTTGGGAAGACTATCCTCTTTGTTGGTATTTGTCTAAGGTTTAAACATGGTTAAGGTTTAAATAAGGTTGGAAGAATAAATTTCAGCATGTTAAAGGAGTGCACACAAGTGTGCGCATCATTTTGGGTGTGTGTGCACACCTCTATTCAGCAAGACAAAGAAGTGCGCACAGCTGTGAAGGGTCTAGCTTCAGTGTGCGCCGCAACCCTGCTCTTTCTAGGCCGTGGCACCCAGCAAGGAGGAAGTCTTGGTGGAGGTCGCAACCCTGCTCCTTCTAGGCCATGGCACCTAGCAAGGAGGAAGTCTTGGTGGAGGGCAGTGCCGCACCTCTCCCTTACCAAGGTCACGGCGCCCAGAAAGTGGTGAAAAGGTGTTTTGCCCAAGGCCGCAGCACGCCCTGTTCAGTGCCTAGGCGCTAGGCACACTGATGCACACATATTCCACCTGATTCAACCTCTTGTTAAATGCGTGGGTGCAAGGTTAAAATGCACAACATCACTTAGGATTGATGGAGGGCCATGGTTGAGTGGTCATCAAGATCTAAGGGTGGAGATTAACTATCAAGATTGGACAAGAAGTTGGTGCACTATATAAAGGGTCACCTAGCTTCATTCTATAACAAGTGATTAATAATTGTGATAGAACATGTGAATGAGAAATTGTATGAGTGTAAAGACACAGACATACAAGAGGGACTCATTGGAGAGGCTGGTTGTAAAGAGAGAGATTAGTATAGAAAGGGGATTCAAGGGACTTGTAAATGGAATTTCCAAGGGGGAAAGTTCCAAGGTACCTCAAGACCTTATCACTTTCTTGTTCTCTTCTTTGTTTCTTCAAGAACTTGTGGATTCTTGGAGAGGGGTTACTGTGATTGTAAGAACCATTGATTCAGTGCGAAGAGTTCGGAGGAACTCATGGGGACGTAGGCTATTGCCAAACCTCGATAACAATTGCTTGTCTTATTTCTTTTCTTCGTTTGTTGTATCTTTTCTTTACAAGTCATTCTATACTTGGGTGTTTGGAAGATCACCACCTGGGCATCTTGTCAAGATGATTTCCAACAGTGGTATCAGAGATAGAGGAGATACCACAATAGTGGTATCAGAGCTAGTACAGCCGGGTGTCGGAGAAAGAAGAGAAGGTATCGGAGCAAGATCAATATCTAGTAGTGTTCTTGAGGGTGATTCAAGAACGGAGTAAAGATCAAGATCTGATCGTGTTCTTGAGGTTGATTCAAGAACGGTATTGAGATCAATCTTCGATCTGTGTTCTTGAGGTTTACAAGAAGTTGGAAAGCATTTGTGGGTGCTGCGTAAATCAAGGGATCTTTTTCACAAGATGGGTTCAAATTTCGGTATTGAGAAGTTTGATGGAAAGGGAGATTTTTCCCTGTGGAAGCGGAAGATCAAGGCTGTTCTTATGCAACAGAAAGTGGACTTGGCGATTGGAGAAGATGATGCTTTTCTAGTAAGTACCTCGGAGGGCCAGTGGAATAAGATGAAGAAGATGGCATACAACACCATCTTCTTGCATATATCGAATAATTTCACGAGGGAGTATGGAAGAAACTAGATGAGTTGTTTCTTGCCAAGACTCTCCCTAATAAGAGGTATCTTCGTAAACGAATCTTTGCTTTTAAATTTGATCCTAATAAAGAGTTGCAAGATGATCTTGATGCCAAGATAAGGAGTGCATCAAGTGGTAAAAGGGTTGTTCTTTAAAGGAAGGCCAACAACTCGGTATGGCAACAACCATGGCTACTACTAGGACAAAGGTAGAGAAGAGAGCCATGGAAGAGTGCAAAACAACATACATGGCTACTACTAGGATAGAAGTAGAGGAGAGAGCCATGGAAGAGTGCACAATAGCATACATGGCTACTACCAGGATAGAGGTAGAGAAGAGAGCCATGGGAGAGTGCATAGTAACATGCATGGCTATTATCGGGACAGAGGTAGAGGAGAGAGCCATGGGAGATGTTTCTACTGCCATTAAGAGGGTCATGTCAAGAAAGATTGCAAGGATGAGGAAATAAGCTATACCAAGAATGGAGAGGCTTCGCCAAGGAAAAACAGCAAGATGATGATGTTCTTGTTATGTGCTCAAGTGTGAGCAAAGGGCAAGAAGGCAGCGGGAAATGGATCTTGGATTCCGGGTGCACTCATCACATGTGCCCTCACCGAAGTTGGTTCAAGAATTTCAAGGAAACCAATGATGAAAGAGTTTTCTTGGGGAATGATATTTCTTACCAAGGGAGGAGCACGAGAGACATCCAGGTGAGAATGTTTGATGGAATGACAAGGTTGCTGAAAGATGTGAGATATCTCTCGGATTTGAGAAGGAATTTGATCTCATTGGGATAGCTGGATTCCATGGGATACACATGCAAGATGGAGGGAGGAAAGATCAAGGTAGCCAAGGGATCTCTAGTAGTGATCAAATGAGCAATGAAGGATGGACTCTATGAGATGATTGGAGATATGGAGATCAAGGATCAAGCAGCAAGCTTGATGGCTGAGATGGATGAGGTAGCCCTTTGGCACACTCGCTTGGGACATATTAGCGAAGAGGGCCTGCAAGTTTTCAGCAAGGATGACCTACTTGGTGGAAACAAAGTAGAGGAATTTGATTTCTGTGAGTGTTGTGTTCTTGAGAAGCAACACTGGGTCAGCTTCAACATCAGGGTGCACAAGTCTAAGGGCATTCTTGACTACATTCATGTGGACCTTTGGAGACCAACAAGGACACCAACACAGGGAGGTAATCTTTACTTTCTGTCTTTAATTGATGATTATTCAAGAAAGGTTTGGGTTTATTTGGTTAGAAATAAATCAAATGCTTTGAATAGATTAGTGGTGTGGAAAAAACTGGTAGAGACTCAAAGGGACAGGGTAGTTAAGGGGATAAGAACCGATAATGGCTTAGAATGTTTTAACAAAGAACTTGATCAATTCTGTAGGTTAAATAGGATTCTAAAATATAGAACGGTTGTGAAAACCCCTCAGCAAAGTGGAGTTGCTAAGAGGATGAATAAGACCCTTATGGAAAAGGTTAAGTGCATGTTAGATGGATCCAGATTACCCAAATGTTTTTGGGGGGAAACAGTGTCTACTGCTACGTATTTGGTTAATAGATCACCCTCTAGGGTTGTGTACTATAAGACTCCCGAAGAGATGTGGAGTGGAAAACCCCCTGAGTTGGACGACCTTAGGACTTTTGGGTGTGCTGCATATGCACAACAAAAAGATGATAGACTTAGCCTAGGAACTAGAAAATATGTGTTTCTAGGATATAGGGAAGGGGCTAAGGGGTATAGGTTGTGGTTCTTAGAACAAGAAGGATTGAGACTCATAATAAGTAGGGATTTTATTTTTAATGAATTGTTATATTCCTACTTGGAGAAAACTAACCCTGCAGGGGCTAGTGAGTAAACCAGTTTGGTAGTTGTGGAGCATAGCATCAAGGAGAATTCGGTTCAGGTATAGCAAGGAAGGCAAGAGAGTTCGGACCAGGTAGAGCCCATTGATGAATGCCAAGCTCAGGACACTCATAAGGAGGCTGAATTAAAAGAGGATGATGCAGGGAGTCGGAAGGACTATCAGCTCACAAGAGACCGAGAAAGAAGGCTGGTCGGACCACCTTCAAGATATGGTTTTGCAGATGCTGTGGATGCAGTAGCTCCTTGGACAGAATGAGGGATGAGTGAACAAGAGACTTACAGGGATGCCATAGGATGTAAGGATTCGCCAAATTGAAACTAGTTATGGAGGAAGAAATGGATTCTTTAAAGAATAACAACTTCTGGGAATTGGTGCACAAGAAAACAAAGAGTTGTGGATTATAAGTGGACTTACAAGGTCAAAGAAGGGTATCCTCCAGGAGATGAAGTCTGGAACAAGGCTAGGCTGGTGGCGAATGGGTTCATAAGAAGAGAAGACATAGATTTAACAGAAACTTTCTCACCTGGACACAATGTGGAGAAAATGGTGAGTATCCTCATCTATGTCGTTGATATGTTGTTGGTTTGGAATAGCAAAGAGAGGATGAAAAGGTTTACATCTCAACTCAGTGAGAAGTTCGAGAAGAAGGATCTCAGCCTTATACAAAAGATCCTTGAGATGAGAAGAATTCGGGAAAGGGAGAGAAACGGGTTGAAGGTTTCTCGATCTTCTATGGAAGATGGTAAACTAGTGAAGGTTCCCTTTGCTGGTCATTTCAAGTTCTCCAGCGACTAATGTTCTGGAATGGATGAGGAGAAAAAGAAAATGGTAAAGGTCCCTTATTCTAGTGTGGTTGGACCAATCATGTCCATGATGGTGAGCACTAGACCCGACATTTCTCAGGTAATGGGTGTTCTCAGCAGATGTGTGGGTAATCCTGGAAAAGAGCTTTGGCTTGGGATGAAGTGGTTACTGAGGTATTGGAAGGCTCGGTGGCAGCCAGTGGTAGCACTCTCAACAATGAAGGCTGAGTACATAGCGGCTATGGAAGCCATAAAGGAAGCTATAGGGTGCAAAAGGTTGTTGGATGAGTGGATGGTCCTAAAAGAGTAGGTGGTGGTGTCTTCGGATATCTAAAGTGCGTGGCACTTGTGGAGGAATCCAGTGTTCCATGAGAGGACAAAGCATATGGATGTTTGGTATCATTGCATTCCGAAAAATGGTACGAAATGATGCATTCATGATGATAAGAAGGCCACAGAAAAAAGTCCTACAGATTTAGGTACCAAGGTTCTACCTCTAAGAAGGTTCAATCATTACTTTGAACTTCAAAGGATTAGAGTCGGTTGATATAATGACTCAAGATGAGTTTGGATCCTGAAGTTCTCTGCACAATGGTTCGGGTTTAAACGTTTAGACAAAGGTAGAGATTGTTGGTATTTGTCTAAGGTTTAAACATGGTTAAGGTTTAAACAAGGTTGGAAGAATAAATTTCGGCATGTTAAAGGAGTGCACACAAGTGTGCGCATCACTTTGGGTGTGTGTGCACACCTCTATTCAGCAAGACAAAGAAGTGCACACAGCTGTGAAGGGTCTAGCTTTAGTGTGCGTTGCAGCCTTGCTCCTTTTAGGCTATGGTACCCAACAAGGAGGAAGTCCTGGTGGAGGGCAGCACCGCACCTCTCCCTCACCAAGGCTGCAACGCCCAAAAAGTGGTGAAAATGTATTTTTCCCAAGGCTGCAGCGCGCCCTGTTTAGTGCCTAGGCGCTAGGCACACTGATGCACACATATTCCACCTGATTCAGCTTCTTGTTAAGTGCATAGGTGGAAGGTTAAAATGCACAGCATCACTTAGGATTGATGGAGGGCCATGGTTGAGTGGTCATCAAGATCTAAGGGTGGAGATTAACTCTCAAGATTGGACAAGAAGTTTGTGCACTATATAAAGGGTCACCTAGCTTCATTCTAAAACAAGTGATTAATAATTGTGACAGAACATGTGAATGAGAAAATTGTATGAGAGTGCAAAGACATAGACATACAAGAGGGACTCAGTAGAGAGGCTGAAAGAGAGAGATTAGTATAGAAAGGGGATTCAAGGGACTTGTAAGTGGAATTTCCAAGGGGGAAAGTTCCAGGGTACCTCAAGACCTTATCACTTTCTTGTTCTTTTCTTTGTTTCTTCAAGAACTTGTGGATTCTTGGAGAGGGGTTGCTATGATTATAAGAACCATTGATTTAGTGTAGAGAGTTCAGAGGAACTCACGTGGACGTAGGCTATTGTCGAACCTCGATAACAATTGCTTGTCTTCTTTCTTTGCTTCGTTTGTTGTATCTTTTCTTTACAAGTCATTCTATACTTGGGTTTTTGGAAGATCACCACCTGGGCATCTTGTCAAGATGATTTCCAAGAGTCTTGTGGTCTTGTAGACGGTTGGTCCAATTTGAGAGTTTTCATCTCTTCATTTGTTTGAGGTGGACTCTCCTTTGGGTCAACAATGGGAATAGGTGTTTCCATTCTTGGAATAAAATCTGCATCATCATTAAAAGAAACTTCTCTACTACTAATTGTGTTAGAGTAATCAAGAGTTACATGTACGAATTCTTTTACCACTAGAGTTCTCTTGTTGAAGACTCTATAAGCCTTGCTAGAGGTTAAATATCCTAAAAAGATCCCTTCATCGGTCTTAGAGTCAAATTTACCCAAGTTAGTTTTATTGTTATTTAAGATGAAGCATTTGTAACCAAAAGTATGAAAATATGAGATATTAGGCTTTCTACCTTTCCATAATTCATACGGAGTTTTGTCAAGCATAGGCCTAATTAAAATTCTATTCAAGATATAGCAAGAAGTATTTACTGCTTCAACCCAAAAGTATTTTGGTAAACTATTTTCACAAAGCATCATTCTTGCAAATTCTTCTAGAGCTCTATTTTTCCTTTCAACAACTCCATTTTGTTGAAGAGTTCTATGAGCTGAAAAGTTGTGATCAATTCCATTTTCATCACAAAATCTTGAAAAACTTTGGTTTTCAATTTCTTTTCCAATATCACTTATAATGCTTGAAATACAAATTTCTTTTTCATTTTGAACCTCTTTGCAAAAGTTTTCAAATCCTTTGAAAGCTTCATCCTTATAAGCAATAAAGATAACAAAAGTATATCTTGAATAGTCATCAACAATAACAAGAGCATATTGATGACCACCTGACTAATGGTACTTATTGGGACAAATAAGTCCATATGCAAAAGTTCCAATAGTCTAGTTGAGACTATATTCTTTGATTTAAAAGAAAACCTAGTTTATTTTCCCATTTGATAAGCATCACATACTTTGTCTTTTTCAAAATTTATTTTAGGAAGTCCAATGATTAAATCTTTTCTAGAAATGATTTTAAGCAAATTCATGTTCACATGACCAAGCCTTCAATGCTATAGCCATGGAATTTCACTAAATGCGGGAAAACATTTTTCATTTTCGGAATGCATTGATTTTAAATCAATTATATAGACATTTTCATGTCTATGGCCAACAAACTTGATCTTGTTTACCCTTATGAATTCATTCTGATTGTTACTCCAAGAAAGATTGGAGTGATTTCTCCACCCTGCATTGTAAGTATTTGAATAAGGGTTGTTCTTAGGAGGATAGTTGCTTTGTACCATATAATTTGCATGTTCTTGCTCTGTAAAAAAGACATAGGACAAGTCTCAGTAGTATGATTAGAGTGAGAGCATATAGCACATACCTCGACTTTCGCAACTTGTTGAACTTGAGAGAGGTTTTGGGTTGACATTGCTCTAATTAGCACATGCTGCCATCTGAGTCTGGATTTCACCATTGGTGCTTACTTCATACACACCCTTACTTTTTACTCCTTGCCTCCCTCTTGATGAGAATTGTTGAGAATTTTCACTTTAAGGCCTCAAATAACTCAATAGCTTCATCACTGTTATTTTCCATAAGCACACCTCCACAAGCTATATCAACAAGACTTTTATTAGTATCATTTAAACCTTCATAAAAATCATGTACCTGATCATCTTGAGATAGATTGTGGTGTGGACACTTGAGAAACAACTCATTAAAATGTTCCCTTGCTTCAAAGAAAAGATCTCCATCTTTCTGTTGAAAGGTTTGAATCTCCCTTCTAAGTTGCCTTGTCTTTTGAGCTGGGAAAAACTTCTTTAGAAATTTAATGGCCAACTTCTCCCAATTGTTAATGGAACCTGCAGACAAAGAGTTCAACCACAATTTAGCATTATCTTTTAAAGAAAAAGGAAAGAGGATTAACCTGATTCCTTCTGGAGTTAAGCCCTGGATATTTCGAGTCTTGTAGAGATTAAAGAAATCTCTAATGTGCAAATATGGATCCTCAGAAGGTGTGCCTCTGTAATGTGGTACCATACTAAGTAAATTATGAGATAGATTGAAGTTGCTCTGCATAGTTGGTTGGTAGGTGATGCATGATGGTTGATGGTTGATTAAGGTTTTGTGGAATAAATGAGCTCTTCATTGGCTTTCGAACTAGTAGATTTTCTGCTTGTTCTTCCTCCATTACTTCCTCAGATTCTGATCTTTCTTCTTTTTTAGATTCTCCTTTTAGCCTTCGACGTCGTCTAAGGTTTCGTTCAATCTCTGGACCGATGACCTTGCATAAACAAAATTTCAATCCTGCAATATATCATGTAAACAATAAATATATATTTTGATTTTTTAATACGAAAATTAAACACAATTTAGAGTAATCCCCGGCAACGGCGCCAAAAACTTGTTATACAATTATCAACCTAAATAATAAGCTTCTAATTGTATGTTTTAACTCGCAAGTGCACAAGATCAAATAAATAGTATAGCTAGCAAATACGAGATCATTCCCATGAGGATTGGATTAATTGCGTTTAAATATAATTTCCTAAAGCTTCTATCTAAATGAAACAAAAAATAACAGATTTGAATAAACAACAAAGATTGCACTAGTGAAAGAAAATCATAAAACAGTTTTGAAACAAGAATTGAAATAATGAGAAAATAAGTTAAGGCTTCGATATTCACCACTAATCATCTTCTTTAAAGCAAACGACTTGCTAAATGTTACAAACTAGATTTAGATGCTTAATGTTTACTAACCTAAGGGCATGATATCTACTCCTTAAGCTATTGATTTTCGTAAGTAACAAGTTAGGTATGGGTGTCTACTCTAACTCTTTTCATTCTCAAAGTACTTAGCATGATATCTACTAAATTGCATTTTAAGAAAGCATAAAACAATGGAAATAAACAAACACATGGAACCTTGAACATGGTATCTATTATGGTTTTTCATGTTGATTAATCCCAAGAACCCATAATTAGTTCCTTCGTCACTTAGTGTAGTTATAAGACTCGGTCATCTAAATTTACCTAGATGACAATCTCCATACAACACATATATATGATGATCAGGCATAACACATAAACCGTATGAAGAATGAAATAAAACCAGGAATTAATCAATTAAGCATCACAAAAAAATAATTTGTAACAAAGCAAATCAAAATCCTTAAGAAGACATGACTAGGGCTTCAATCAAGCCCCAACTAAAATATTTAGTTACACATAATTCTAATGAAAAATATCTTCATCATAAAAAAATAGATAAAAGAAAGAAAAGACAACTCCTCTATGATGATAATCCTCAGAGAACAAGAGCTCCCATGTGTGAAGACGGCCATCGTAGAAGAAAATATAGTAAAAAAAAACTTGTCCCCTTTTTGGTCTCTTAAAAATATATTTATAGAACCCTCCACAAAACCCTAGTAATTGAACATATGCCTATTTTTGTTTTTCTGATTTTTCCCTAGACTTATTTAGGCACTCAACTTCCTTTTCCAACCATGCAAATCCCAAAAAAATCGAAATTTAATAGCTCCTTCATGTTTGCCACGTTGAAATCACGCACAGCCTGACCTTTGTCTACTAAAACTAACATAACGTTATCTATAAACATTATATGTATGAGCCGTAAAATTCTTCAGAAAATAGACATCCGGATATTTCCAAGCATATATGGCTCCTCTCCTAGTTCTTCCTGAATCAATACAGTTTAATCCGCAAAAATGATGGATCTGTACGGGCAATTCTGGCAATTTAGTGAAGCTCTTTTTCACCCTTTGTTAGTGACAACATGACTTAGCAAAATGCTCAATTTATCTTTAACAGTCTAGAAATGATGGGTTTTGTTGCACTCTTCTTGGGAAACCTGAAAGTATATAAAACACTACAAAAGATCAAATTATAACAAACCTAAAGGATTACCGTATGCAAATTAAGGGGCTTGAATATGTGACATTCAGTGCTTATCACCAGTCGACTGAATAAACCATACAGTCAACTGAATAACCTATAAGAATCAAATTTTTTTCCAGCTCTACTTCCTAGCCCACACAAATAAACATTCTACCCTCACCCCACCCCAACATACACACCTCGCACCAAAAAAAGAAGAAGAAGAAACAATACTTTCATTCAAAGAGGAATAATGCAGTCCCATGAAGTACAATGCTAATGCAAACAACAGTGCATAAATTTTACAGAAAGATGACATCATTTATATCATAATAATAATAAAAAAAAAAGAGATTGACAATGACAAGTGCAAGAATTCTGTTAGTCTTGCCAATACCATTACATAAGTTCAAAGGCAAGGGAAACAAAAGATTACATCTACGCTGCAGAATTAAACCCCATCACCAAATATTAAGTTGTCACTTGTCAAAACATTACAACTAAACGCAGTGAAACTTTCCAAAATGAAACAAAGCTAAAAGTAACTATCTGGGGAAACAATGTTTAGTAAAATCCAATAAAAGAATAAAACAGAGTTACAAGCAACAAGAAACACCAATTATGAAAATAATGTCCACAATTTCTTGGGCGAATAAGATAAAACCATATAAAAAGCATAAGCAAATAGCAGGGAGCAGGGAAGTGAAATTTAAGCAATGTATAGACAACATCATTGGAGCAAACACATCATAGTAATTTATGCATAGATAAACCAGTTAAAGGGAAAATAGGTGTCAAGCATGTTTTTAGTAGGAATTTCCCTTTCTAATTAGCTCATGGAAAATATTTTATATGATACCACATGCTCTCTTACAGTTACTATCACTAAACTCAATTGACTCTGAGTTATTCCTTATAAACTGAAAATTTTGGAAATAATCAGTTTTTAATTTCCTAATATGGCCTCTTTAGATATCAATAAAATTTTCCAACATAAATATCAAGTCTTTATCCATTCCTCCCTACCCCCACCCCACATCTCTGAGCCTACAACTTTACACAAGTTGGAGTTCATTCTTAAATCATGCAATTCTGAGCATTATTTGCTCACTTTCTTTGTCAAGTATGTTTTCAAACCCCTTTTTCTATCTTATTTTTATTTTATTTTCTTATAAATACAGTAAGATTTAAAAAAATGATAAAACATCCAATCATCACTTGATCACTTTTAATGATGATTTAAATGAGTGGACATCGATACAAGTTAGGGACTCCTAAGTCCTCAGGCAAGCTGAAAGTGCAAATTTTGACCAGAGCAACCACCAAGGCAGAATTTAAAGATTATGAATTTATTTTTTTCTAACCCCTTTGATTATACCCTTTGTCCTTTCCAGTAAAAATAAGTCCTATTATGCTCTTTCACATCAAATTTTTGTTAGTTGTATCTTTAAGATTATAATTTTCTTGCACTGCTCTCTATGGTGTCTTCCCAGTTAAAATGTTTCAATTTTCCCACAAATCCTCTTGAGTTGTGCATGCTATTTAAAAGAACATGGATGTCCCACTCTCTCACATAGACATATATGTAATCTGAGGAACATTTGTAATAAGCAAAAACTATGGATTTTTAATTTTTACCATTACATTCAACTTTCTTCTTACATCTAAAAACAGATGACCGAACAATTAATACAAAAGACCTAAACAGTCATGACCCTACTCATAATTTTTTTCTTCTTTGATAAATAATTCAACTCATAACAGTAATATTTTGTATTTTTTAAAACGGCCTCCAAATGGCATAAATTTATGAAACAACCCTTTTGGTACTTGTAAAATTATTAAATATTAATGAGAATGGACGAGTTATACCTTGCTACTGTTTTGTCAAGCAGATGAACCACAAATTCTGCACCAAGGGACAAAAAAATGGATCAAATATTCACTAGCTGGTTGTTCTCATGTCAATTGTTATGTGGAGATGTCCAATATGGGTGGAAAACTTCAAGGTTCAAGTATCATTACTGAGGAGAATACAAAAATAAGAAAACCAAAAAATTACCACACAGAAAATCAACATGCAAACCAAACTAAACCTAACATGATTGTACCATGTTGACCCTCGCCCGTATTTTAATGATGGCAAAACACAACTGTTATTAAACTAACAAGTTTAAACTAAGTTGTATTAAGGATCAAACACATTCAACCAAGGAACAAAATGCAAAAACTCGAACCAAATCAAGTATCAAGTGAAGACTGAAGATCTAGTATAGGTCGAAAAGGTTTAGAACCAATATACGTCTCGCTCATACATTGTATTAGCTTGTTCAATGGCTCGAACACAAAAGGTTTTTCTAAAACCATTATTTTTAGATGTTTTTTTAATGAAAAAACAGAAGAAAATCTGGGTTGGAAAACAACCCAGTTGACTTGGTACATATACCAGTCGACTGGTATATAGGTCAGAAGGTACCCAGTCGACTGGATGAAACAACCCAGTCGACTGGTACTTTGACCAGTAAGTTCCCAGTCGACTGGATGAATCAACCAAGTCGATTGGTAAAATGGACAGAAAGTCCCCAGTCGACTGGATGATATATACCAGTCGACTGGATACCCAGAAGGTCTGAAAACGAGTATTTTTTAAGTGAACCCAGTCGACTGGTATCTCGACCCAGTCGACTAGTAGTTCAAAAATATGACCGTTGGACTCCAAATCTGAACGTTTTAAAGTAAATCTTTTTTAAATTAAAGTCCTAAACGGCCATATTAATTGATTGCTATATAAACTCATTCAGTTAAGCATTCAATAACAAGCTGCATATATTCAAAAAGAGTTGATCTCACATAATCAAGTTTTTATACTCTTGAAACACAAAAAGCTTTGAAATAATCTTGTTGAGCCATTTCTTCAAGCTTTACTTTGAAAGAGAGACATTTCTGTTGTAATAAGCTTTCACTTGCTGTCTCTCTACCTTTTACTTTACACCATCTTTATAAAGGGATTACTTCCGAGAGGAAGGGGAAACTTCCGAAAGGAAAGGGATTGTTCGGTTTAAGCAATTCCTATAATTTGCTTGTGTACGGTTTGTGCAACACCCGGCTAAGTTGTGCGACTAAGTTTTCTTAGTGCATTACTTCAAGGAGTTCCTTGAAGAGAATGAACGTAGGGTCGGAATGAATTCGATATTGCCGAACCACTATAACTGTGTTTGCATCCTCTTTCCTTAAACTCTTTATTTACAGCTCATTACTTGTATTTATTATTTGTTGCTTATCAGTTTTTATAAACTTGTATTAATTCCGCAAAAAGTTTTTAAAAACCCAATTCACCCCCCTCTTGGGTTGAAACCTCGAGCTACAATTGGTGTAAGAGCTTCGTTCTCTTAATTAGGCTTAAAATCCTTGAGTTGATCCAATGGTAGCAAATAGCTACTCTGAGGGACACTCTTATACTAGACCACCATTGTTCAATGGCTCAAATTATAACTATTGGAAAAATAGAATGAAAATCTTTGTCGAATGACAAGATTACAATCTATGGAGAATCATAGAAGAATGACCTAAAATTCCTTCAAAAGAAATAATTATTGGAGAGACTCTTCATACAATGCCTAAACTCAAAACTGAGTTTACTGACGAAGAATGTAAAACGATATCTCTCAATAGTAGAGCAACTAGCATGCTACATTGTGCATTAGATATTTCTGAATATAACAAAATATCTGCATGCGTTTCTGCTAAAGAAATATGTGACAAATTACAAGTCACATATGAAGGAACTAGTGAAGTAAAAAAGTCCAAAATTTACATGCTAATTTCTGAGTATGAATCTTTTAAGATGTCTCCTAACGAAACCATTTCTGAAATGCACTCATGATTCACCGCTATTATAAATGGTTTAAAATTGCTTGGTAAGAATATTGAGGAAGTTGAACTAACCAGAAAAATCTTGAGATCTCTGCCATCAGAATGGAAACCAAAGAGGACAGCCATTCAGGAGGCCAAAAATCTTGACAAGCTTGATGTTGAGATGCTGCTTGGGTCATTATTGACATACGAGATGGAAGAAATGACTCCCATCGTCAATGATGATGAGAAGAAGAAAAAATAGATTGCTCTCAAAGCCTCTACGAGCAACAAAGAAAAGGAATTAGAACAAGAAGCAGAGAGCAGTGAAGGGGATGGTGAAATGGATTTAATCACTAGATGATTCCATAGGTTCTTAAAGAAAAGCAAGAAACCTTACTCAAAGGATCCCACCTCAAAAAGGGAACCACTTATGTGCTATGGCTGCAAGAAGCCAGGACATATAAAAGCTGACTGTCCGGTTTCAAGCAAACCATACAAGGGTTTCAAGAAGAAAGCTATGGTAGCAACAACCTGGAGCGATGACAAAGAAGATGAGTCATCAGACAAAGAAATTGGATACGAGGAAATTGCCAACCTTTGTTTGATGGCAATTGATGATGAAAGTGAGGTAACATCTTCTCCTTCTTCAAAAAATAATATTGTTACTAGTAGTGAAGAACTGCTAGAAGTTATAAATGAAATGCATGAAGAATTGAAGAAATTTGATTCTAGAAATTCTGTTCTTAAGAAAGAAGTATCATCTCTTTCTAAAGAAATGACAACTCTTAGAGAAGAAAAATAAAAATTATCATCCTTACTGTATGATTCTTCTCAAGATTTTCTTAAAGATGAAAACGAGAATTTGAAAAATAAAATTTCTGAATTAAATAGCACTATATCAAGACTTATGCTTGGTAAAGAAAAACTTAATGAAGTGCTTTCTTCCCAAAGATTAAGTGGAGGAAAATCTGGTGTAGGATATTCTCCATTGGGGAAACAAAAAACAAAAGAGAACTTATTCATGAAAGCCTCTTGTGTAGATGGAGCTTCTACTTCAAAAGCTCCTAGTATGGTTAAAAGCACTCCCTCGATAAATGCTAGGAAGTATAGAAACTTAAATGATCATATTAAATTGAAGCATCCTAAAATTACTCATGCTTATATGTATGCTCATTCTAGGAATGCTCATACACATCCTAGAAATAATTATCATGCTCATTCTAGGAACAATGTGTATAATCAAAGAATGCATTCTGCTCATGCTCATCCTAGGAATTATCATCATGGTTATCCTAGAAACAAAATGCACACACAAAATAATGCTAGCATGTATCCTAGAATGCATCATCATACTTTTTATAGAAATGACATGCATTTTCATACTCCTTACCATAGAAACATGTATCCTAGGAACTATTATCCTAAGGATTATAGGAATGCACATGTAAGACATCCTAGAAATTTCTATGACTATCATGCTAGGATTGTGCATCATCAACTTGTTCATAGAGCACCACATGTTAAGAAAGTATGGGTCCCAAAAGGAACCGTATTTTCAAGGACTAACCCCAAAGGACCCAAGAAATTTTGGGTACCTAAAAGTGCTATCGTATATCCTTGTATGATGTAGATATGTCTCCACACCAAGGAAAAAGGTAACTGTTGGTACCTTGATAGCGAATGCTCGAAGCACATGACCGGTGATAAAAGCGTATTCAATGAGCTAACTCTAAGAGATGGTGGACTTGTGACCATTGGAGACAATACTAAAATAAAGATCATCGGGCATGGAAAAGTCGGTAATGATTTCTCAACCTTAGATAATGTATTGTTAGTACAAGGCCTTAAGCCAAATTTACTTAGCATTTGTCAATTATGTGACAAATGATACAAAGTCACATTTGAGACCTCTCATTGTCTAATTATAGACATCAAGAGCAACAAGATCAAATTCATTAGCCATAGACATGAAAATGTCTACATAGTTGATTTGAAATCCTTGCATTCTGATAATGAAAAATGTTTTCCTGCTTTTAGTGAAAATCCATGGCTATGGCATAGAAGACTTGGTCATGTAAACATGAACTTGCTAAAAATTGTTTCAAGAAAAGATTTAGTTATTGGACTTCCTAAAATCAATTTTGAAAAAGACAAAGTATGCAATGCTTGTCAAATGGGAAAACAAACTAAGATTTCTTTTAAAGCAAAAAACGTAGTCTCAACTACTAGACCTTTGGAACTTTTGCATATGGATTTATTTGCTCCAATTAGTACCATTAGTCTAGGTGGCCATCAATATGCTCTTGTTATTGTTGATGACTATTCAAGATATACCTTTGTTATTTTTATTGCTTACAAGAATGAAGCTTTCAAAGTATTTGAAAAGTTTTGCAAAAAGGTACAAAATGAAAAAGAAATTTGTATTTCAAGCATAAGAAGTGATCATGGCAAAGAATTTGAAAATCAAAGCTTTTCAAAATTTTGTGATGAAAATGGAATTAATCACAACTTTTCAGCTCCTAGAACTCCTCAACAAAATGGAGTTGTTGAGAGGAAAAATAGAGTTCTAGAAGAATTTTCAAGAACTATGCTTTGTGAAAATAATTTACCAAAATATTTTTGGGCTGAAGCCGTGAATACTTCTTGCTATATATTAAATAGAATTTTGATAAGGCCTTTGCTTGATAAAACTCCATATGAACTATAGAAAGGGAGAAAACCCAATATTTCTTATTTTCGTGCTTTTGGTAGTAAATGCTTCATCTTAAATAACAATAAAACTAACTTGGGTAAATTTGATTCCAAGACCGATGAAGGAATATTTTTAGGATATTCAACTACTAGTAAGGCTTATAGAGTTTTCAATAAGAGAACTCTAGTAGTAGAGAATCTGTGCATGTAACCATTGATGAATCTAATCCAATGAGTAGTAGAGAAGTTTCCTTTAAAGATGATGCAGATTTTATTCCAAGAATGGAAACTCCTACTCCCATTGTTGACCCAAAAGTGAGTTCTCCTCAAGCAAATGAAGGGATGGCAACTCCTAATTTGAACCAACCATCCTCAAGTCAATAAGAAGAAAATCTACCCAAGGATTGGAGGTATGTAAATCATCATCCAATTGATAAGGTAATTGGTGATCCTTCACAAGGGGTAAGAACTCGCTCTTCTATTAGAAATATTTGCAATTTTGTAGCTTATTTGTCTCAAGTAGAACCTAAGACATTTATAGAAGCTGAAAAAGATAATGATTGGATAATTACAATGCAGGAAGAGATAAATCAATTTGAGAGAAACAATGTTTGGAAACTAGTTCCAAGACCTAAAGATCATTCAATTATTGGAACTAAATGGGTATATAGAAATAAAATGGATGAAAATGGTATAGTAACTAGAAATAAGGCTAGACTAGTTGCTAACGGATATAACCAAGAGGAAGAAATAGATTTTGATGAAACCTATGCTCCCGTAGCTAGATTAGAAGCCATTCGAATGTTACTAGCCTTTGCATGCTTTAATAAATTTAAGCTATTTCAAATGGATGTGAAAAGTGTCTTTTTAAATGGCTTTATAGAAGAAGAGGTTTATGTTGAGCAACCTCTTGGATTTGAAAATCCTAGTCTTCCAAATCATGTCTACAAGCTTTCTAAAGCCCTATATGGGTTGAAGCAAGCTCCAAGAGCATGGTATGAAAGACTAAGTAAATTTTTGATTGATAATGATTTTGTAAGAGGTAGAATAGATACAACTCTCTTCACAAAAACTCACAAAAATGACACTTTGATAGTTCAAATATATGTTGATGATATTATATTTGGTGCTACTAATGAATCTATGTGTCAAGAGTTTGCAAAGTGCATGCAAGGTGAATTTGAAATGAGCATGATGGGAGAACTTACCTACTTCCTTGGACTGTAAATCAAGCAACTAAAAGGAGGTATCTTCATCAATCAACAAAAGTACATCAAAGACCTACTAAAGAGGTTCGGGATGAAAAGCTCAAAGCCAATTGGAACGCCTATGAGCACAACTACTAAACTTGATCTTGATGAAAGAGGTAAAACTGTAGATTCTAAATATTATAGAAGCATGATAGGTGCTTTACTTTATTTGATTGCAAGTAGACCTGATATAATGTTCAGTGTATGCATATGTGCTAGATTTCAGTCTAATCCTAAGGAATCACATGTAGTTGCAGTAAAAAGAATCCTTATATATCTACAAGGAACCCAGACCATAGGATTATGGTACTCTAGAGAATCATCTTTTGAGCTAGTAGGATATTCAGATGCTGGTTTTGCTGGATGTAGGTTAGATAGAAAGAGCACAAGTGGAACATGCCAATTCTTAGGTGCTATGTTAACGTCTTGGTTTTCCAAGAAACAAAATTCCGTTGCACTATCAACCGCTGAGGCGGAATATATAGCAGCTGGAAGTTGTTGTGCCTAAGTATTATGGATGAAACAACAACTAGAAGACTATGGCATGAATCTAAAAAATATTCTTATATTTTGTGATAATACTAGTGCCATCAACCTAACTAAAAATCCTATTCAGCACTCTAGAACCAAGCATATAGAGATTAGACATCATTTTCTAAGAGACCATGCTCAAAAAGGTGATATAAGATTGGAATTCATTCCTTCAGAAGATCAAATAGCTGATATTCTTACAAAACCCTTAAGTGAAGCTAGTTTTTGTAAGATTAGAATGTTGATGGGATTGCTTGATTTTGATAAACTGAATGTTTGATTGCATCTCATTTCATCATTTGCATATTTGACATTGAGTGAAAGAATATTAATCATTGTTTAATTATTTCCCTCACTCAAAAATGTCATAGATAAACAAATTCGTGCTAAAAATTCAAGACTGGAAATTTTACTAAGGGTCCAATCGACTGGTACATGTGACCCAATCGACTGGTAAGTCTCTGCCAGATCTTCCAGTCGACTGGTACCTCTGACCCAGTCGACTGGTAAATCTCTGCCAAATATTCCAGATGACTGGTAAGTCTTCTCCAGTTGTCTATGAGGTCGAATCCCTGATTGGCGCCCATTTTTGAAAAACCTTTGTCCACCAGTTGACTGGTAAAAATATCCCAGTCGACTGGTAAATGTCTGCCAGTTTATCCAGTCGACTGGTACGTTTACCCATTTGACTGGTAGGCAAACTGTTCATCTTCTCAATGGGACCCAGTCAACTGGTAACTAGACCCAGTCGACTGGTAACGCGATATTATAAATAAGATTGTTCATTTTTCTGTAATTTTACGTCATTTTCAAGCTCCCAAATTTTCTCTCTCTAGAAAAATTCACCATTTTGATCCAAAAACCATCAAAACTTCATATAAACACACCGATCTACTCATTCATAAAGAGATTTTTGACTTTCTACGGTTAAAATCTCTTATTTTTACAAAAATCTATTTTTCCTAAAAACTCTATTTTTCTTCAAAATGAGTGATAAAATCCGTATAAAACTCACAACTAGTAGACCCAATGTGCCTAAAAAGCCAAGGTCTTCAAAACCTTCGGCTTCGGAGTCGAAAGGGAAGGGAGCAGCGGGCTCATCCAGCAAGGAGCCCAGAACAGAGTTGGAGCAGACTCTGTTTTACAACCCAGCGGCTCATACGAGGTATAATTCTATAATTCGTCACAAGAAAATCATGACGGGTAGAGTCGTTGATTTCGACTCTATTCTCCATGGTAATTTCGATATTCTACCAGCCTTTGAGGCAATAAATCTGACCCCACTGGTCAGAATTCATGAGAAATATTACCCGCGACTGATTCACCAGTTCTACGCGAACTTGGTGAAACCCAGTCCTCTGGCTCTGAGATTCAGAACCAGAGTTAGCGGTGTGGAGTTTGAGGTCAACACTGACCTCTTGATGAGCATTCTGAGAATTCCTATAAGAAGGGTTCAATGAAGTCTGGATGGATGGCCAGACAACTTTGAAGTTGAGGAGGCCTGTCGGATAGTCAGGGGCGACCCTAACTATGTGTACAGACCCACTACATTTCATACATGTAGTGACTTGCCCCTCGACTCAAAGATGTTTCAGTTGATTGTCAGTTGGACCATCCACCCGAGACTCGGGAGTCGAGGGTATCTATCTAAAATAGATACGGTATTGACTTGGTGCCTAAAATCTGGGCACCACTTCAATATATATCCTCTGCTGCTCGCCAACATGATAAACGGTGAAGCAAATGACTCCGGGTGTCTTCCTTATGGGATGCTCATTACGCTCATCCTCTAGCAATTCCGGGTACCTTTGCCTGCCTCCGAGGCTTAGGATATCGGATTGACGGACATCATCAACATCTCATCTCTGAAGAAGATGGGATGTACTGTTCGTGAAGGGTTCCTTTATCCGAAGGCCAAAAAACGCCTAAGGATCCGTGAGGATGCGAGCGACAGTGATGAGGATGCTGATACGGCTGCTGAGATGGAGACGGATACCCGAGAACCTCCCATTGGTGACTCGAGTACTGGTCAGACTAGTTACGGTGACATCCTACGAGCTATCACGAGCCTTCAGATGACGATGGAGTCAGGGTTCCAGTCTATACAGTTTGATTACCAGAGACTGAGCTCCTCCATAAACCATTTACGGGACTACTTCGAGTTACATCGAGAGCACATCGAGGGCTCCCTAGCAGAGATTAGGGATCTTCTTCATGACAGCTCGGACTCTCCCGCACCATGAGTCTTTATCTTTATCATGTACTTAGTATTTTCCAGTTCTTATCACATAACACGGACATATCATGTATTATTTTGTCTTTGTTATGGCTGTGAGAAGCCCGTTTGTGTATTGACTTTTTATATATGATGATGTATTTCTATTAGCCATATTTCTTGCATCTATTTACGCTATTAGTGATATGTTAGCTCTGTTTTAAATCTCTGTTTAGCCACTAAACTGCTCTAAAATGCTTATGAAAGATTCCGGTTCGTCTCGGGAAGGCTTTCGGAACCTGAATGAAGCCAAATTTTCGCGTACAAGTTTTTTTCTTATACTCTAGATGACTGTATTGGCTAAATAGATTATTTTTTATGTTATGCCCCCTTTTCTTGCTATTGTCAAAACGGGGGAGAAAAATGAGAAAAACGAGAAAATCTAAGTAAACACAACCAATGCATAGTTTTAGGGGAAGCATTCCTCCATAGCATTATAAAAATGTTTATTGATTGGTTGAGTTTGATTCTGGATTGGTTGAAATAAATACAAACTGTGTTTGCTTGTTTACAGGGTGGTTTTACTCGAAAAACAGAGGAAACTCTGTCCAATTTTTTGTAAAATCCTATCACTTTGTTTTTAAAACTGTTTTTACATTATTAGTTTTGTCATCATCAAAGAGGGGGAGATTTTTGACCCTCGCCCGTATTTTAATGATGGCAAAACACAATTGTTATTTAACTAACAAGTTTAAACTAAGTTGTATTAAGGATCAAACACATTCAACCAAGGAACAAAGTGCAAAAACTTGAACCAAATCAAGTATCAAGTGAAGACTGAAGATCTAGTATAGGTCTTAAGGTTTAGAACCAATGTAAGTCTCACTCATACATTGTATTAGCTTGTTCAATGGCTCGAACACAAAAGGTTTTTCTAAAACCATTATTTTTAGATGTTTTTTTAAAGAAAAAAATAAGGAAATCTGGGTTGGAAAACAACCCAGTTGACTAGGTACATATACCAGTCGACTGGTATATAAGTCAGAAGGTACCCAGTCGACTGGATGAAACAACCCAGTCAATTGATACTTTGACCAGTAAGTTCCCAGTCGACTGGATGAATCAACCCAGTCGACTGGTAAAATGGACAAAAAGTCCCCAGTCGACTGGATGATATATACCAGTCGACTGGATACCCAGAAGGTCTGAAAACGAATATTTTTCAAGTGAACCCAGTCGACTGGTATCTCGACCTAGTTGATTGGTAGTTCAAAAATATGACCATTGGACTCCAAATCTGAACGTTTTAAAGTAAATCTTTTTCAAATTAAAGTCTTAAATGGCTATATTAATTTATTGCTATATAAACTCATTCAGTTAAGCATTCAATAACAAGCTGCATATATTCAAAAAGAGTTTATCTCACATAATCAAGTTTTTATACTCTTGAAACACGAAAAGCTTTGAAATAATCTTGTTGAGCCATTTCTTCAAGCTTTACTTTGAAAGAGAGACATTTCTGTTGTAATAAGCTTTCACTTGCTGTCTCTCTACCTTTTACTTTACACCATCTTTGTAAAGGGATTACTTCCGAGAGGAAGGGGAAACTTCTGAAAGGAAGAGGATTGTTCGGTTTAAGCAATTCCTGTAATTTGCTTGTGTACGGTTTGTGCAACACCCGGCTAAGTTGTGCGACTAAGTTTTCTTAGTGGATTACTTCAAGGAGTTCCTTGAAGAGAGTAGACATAGGGTCGGAACGAATCTGATATTACCGAACCACTATAACTATGTTTGCATCCTCTTTCCTTAAACTCTTTATTTACAGCTCATTACTTGTATTTATTATTTGTTGCTTATCAGTTTTTATAAACTTGTATTAATTCCGCAAAAAGTTTTTAAAAACCCAATTCACCCCCCTCTTGGGTTGAAACCTCGAGCTACATACCAAAATTAGCATACCCGTAACTAAAAATTGACTAATCTTATATATATATATATAGAGAGAGAGAGAGAGAGTAAGAGAAAGAGAAAACCTGAACTTGAACGATAGCTAATGTAAAAGGTATGGTTGAGAACAAGAGAGAGACGAGAGTGTGAGCACGAGTATTGAGAGCATGAGAGAGCTTAAAAGCTAGAGAGATGAGATTGTGAGAACGAGTACTGAGAGTGAGAGACAGAGTGGGGGTTTCAGAGAAAGAGAGAGATGAGGTTTCGGACAAAAAAGTAATTTTTATTAACAATTTTTTTCAAAAAGTTATTTCATTAACCAATAATCCAGTCTGAACGAGTGCGGGAGATGTGGCACCTTATTTTTCACTCTATAGGGTTTGAAATTATAATAATTAAAATAAATTAAAATTATTACAATAATTATAATAATAATTATTAGTATTTTCATCATTATAATAATATTGATAATAATTTTATTTTTATATTTAAATATAATGATCATAATAATTGTAATAAATATTATTATATTAATGATAATAAATCAATTTTAAATTCAATTCTTATCTTGATAGGCTTAAAGAAAACCGAACAACCATTTTTAGATTTTTAAAAATTACATAATATTTTTTAAAATTAAAAAAAACAATTAACAAATAAACTTAAATTTCATAAATTTTAATTTTAAATTAAGTTCATCAACTAACAAATAAATAGTATCACTGACGAACACATGTCCCTTAATAATAGTCCGGATTGAAAAATCATTATACCAAATGCACGGTTAATTCCGCTAAACTATCAAACCTTAAACCCCTAATTAACCGAAACCCTAAACCCTAAACCGTAAACACCCTAAACCCTAAACCATTAACTCTAAACCATGAACCCTAAAGAAGAATATATCGTACTTGAGAAACACTCAAAAGAAGACCTGTAAATCTTTACCTACAAGTACTCAACTTTTTAATATGGCTCATTTTTGTTTTAAAAAACAATGTTTTATAATAAAAAAAAATCTATGATATCCAGTCGATTGAATGAAACCATTTAGTCAACTGAATGGTTTCATTCAGTCACCTAAATACAGTTCAGTCAACTAAATGATATGGTTTTATCGATTGAATATAGTACAGTCGACTAAACGGTTTCATTCAATCTACTGAATATAGTCAATCAACTGAGTGATATGGTTTAGTTGACTGAATTGAATCCTTTAGTCGACTGACTATCTCGATCCATTCGACTGAATCGAATCATTCAGTCGACTGATAAATTCTTGCTGATAGGAACACTTTGTGTTACGTTTTTAATGCCTTTCCTACCCTATTTAGCTTTGTAATTCTCTTAACTTTGTTATTTTGAGCTTAGTTTCTTTTCTTAGTATTTAGAAAGCTTGTGAACGTGGGAATGGTAAAATAAGGTGCTAAAATGAGTTTTCCTAGTTACTTTAGGAAATCTAAGTGGATTAAGAAAATAATCTTATCATTCTAAGAAACTTTTCTAATTATGGAAACTTTCCTTATCTATTATTTTCTGATTTCTTTGTAGGGTTCCATCTTGGAATTATTTGGATGATGTGTCAAAACACAAGAGAATATTGGAGTTCATTAGTGACATGGGTATGTCCAACCTAACATGGGCTTGCCCAACAAAAAATCACATAATCTCTTGTCAACTAAGCAAGGTGCAAGGTCCAAGCCCAAAGTGGAGGAAGATTCGGATGCAACAGACTACTGGATTTTGGCCCATCATAACAGGCCCAAAAAATATCATTTTTGAGACTTTCTTAGGTCTAAATTGAAGTTCAAGACGTCTTCTTTCCAGCCCAACAAGTTTCAGCTCATTTGGAGATGTGTGGAAGAAGATATGACCGTTTGAATTCTACTAGTTGGGTCCTCCTGAAATTTCGGGATTGTATTCCTCTTTCTTACTTTTGGTCATTCCTTGATTCTTTGCATGTTTTAGGGATTGTTTCCTTGCATGTTTTAGGGATTGTTTCCTTACATGTTTCATGGCTTGTTTTTAGCATTGTTTTCTTACTTTTCCTAAGCTTAGAGGGTTGTTCTAAGCTCTATAAATAGGGTGTTTGTAAGCTGAAAGAGATCATCTTTTCTCTTGGAACCATCTCTACTCAAAATTCAAGAAGCAAAAGGCTGAAACACTCCACCATTCCATCTCCAATTGTGAGCACATTAGGACTTTTCCAAAATGTGTTCTCCTTCATCTATCATCATAGCCGTGAGGTTCATCACCATTAACATCTCAAGCTTCCTTGAGTGTGTTCAAGAAGTGTACCCCTTACGGCTATTCTTTTTAATTGTTTCAGCCTTGGATTCTTATGTTAGAGATTATTATTAATTCAATGAGTTGGTTAATTTTCAGATTTATTCTTTAATGTTTTTGAATTGTTCATGATATGTAGACATATTAATTCATTACATATGTTGAACTTTCAGTTCTGTTATATTGAAAACTTTGATATTGCAAATCATTGAAGCCATAATCACACTTTCGATCACCTAATTGATCTGGAGTATGATTTAAAGTGGTAATAGCTATGAACAATAGCCAATGTTTTGGAAATTGCATATTCTTTATCCATGGACTTTTTCATAGGAATAAGGAACATGTTATTGAATCATAATTCCTTTTGATCTTAATGATTTGTTCAAGTAATTGTAAGGATGCGCTGAGTATTAACTTGATTGCTTAAACAAAATAACTAGCTGATGGACTTTTCCTAAGCTTAGTGATTATCTAAGAAGGAATTTATAAAGTGCATGATCTCTTTAGGCTTGCACTTTGATTCAATTCTGATATGTGATTGAGGCACGAATTCGTTGTCTACATTGAAACAATTTGATTAGTCATTTAACAAACTTGATTTTCTGAATTGTGAGAGAAAATGATCAATTGTAAATAATTGTTCTTTAATTTCCTTAGTAAAATTAGTAAAAAGAAAAATTAGATCATGAAAACCCCCTAATCTTGTGTAATGTTAATAGATGTAGATTTATATTTGTTTATAAACTGCTAATTAAACCAATCAAATCATTTTTTTTATTATTTTTATGACTCTTTAGTATAGAGTACCCGCAATCCCCGGCCAATAACGATACCCTACTAATCACTTTACTACAATCTTCTGCAGGGTTTGTTGATGACCGAAATAAATGGTCTATCACTTGCTTCTAAAACTGAACTTTCTGCCACTTTTTAAGTCGATTGAAGATGTTCATCCAGCCGACTGAATAACATCATCCAGTCGACTACATCAGAAGTAATTTTTAAACTCAACTCTCTAACAATATTTCAATCAATTGAACATACCTGTCCAGTCGACTGAAAACACAATTTTTCCAGATTTTTAATCTCTTCATCAGTTTTTTTTTAAACTCCATCAAAACCTTTTCGAAGGTTAAACCCTCAAAACACCTCAAACTTAAAAATCTCCACTAATTCTTCCACCAAATTCCCTTTTATTGCTCGAAATCATTACCCATTCCTTAAAATAACTTGTTTTCTCTTTAAAATCTTCACATTTTGAATTTCATTTTTTGAAATCCCTAAAAAACGCGAAAACACCTCTCTCTCTCTCTTTCGCTAGATTTTGCAAAATTAGTGTTCCAACTTCTTTATCTCATCATGATAACGTCCTAAGACTCAAATACCCACAATTTCTTCCCTCGATTAGAATCCTGAAATCCTATCCCTTCTGAAAAACCATATCTATTGGTTTCTTAGCATTTTTCTCTTTCCTCCATGGCTGGCCGACCCAAGTGGTACAAGATGGTACACTCTGGTCCAAATAATCCAATTTTTGGGAAGTGCAAGGCTGCCGCTAGAGAAAAAGAAAAATCTAAAGAAGGCGAATGGAGCCAACCTCAAAGGGACGACCCTCCAAATGACGACCCTCTAAGGGACCACCTCAATGCCTGTCACTTTCAAGATGCTTATGCTAAGGAAAGGTATGTCAATTCCATACGGACTAAATCTATTATGCCTACTAGTGTCGTAGATTTTTCTACCCTCGACTTCAAAAATTTAGACCATTTTTTGATAGGTAGGGTTGGATTGATCTAGTCACTTTTCATGAAAATTTTTATCCTGCACTAATTCATCAATTCTATGAAATTTTAAGACAATTTTCACCCTCATCAACTAGGTTTTCCACCATTGTCATGGGACATGAGCTAACTGTCACTCATAGTGTCCTTCATGACATCCTAAAGTTATCCACTGAGGGGATGAGATGGATAAGAGATGGGTGGCCCGATGATTTTGACTATCAGGAACCCTGTTAGGTTATTAAAAGGGATAGGAATTGCATTTACCATATTCAAACCTATAACACATATCCTAACCTTTCTCTAAACTCTAGGATCCTAAACCTAGTCGTCAACTGGACTCTAAACCCCTGATTAGGCAGCCGAAACTGTCCATCCAAATTAGACATCCTCCTCATCTACTGCCTTAAGACACCTCTTATACTCTCTACCTACTCATCCTTAGTAATATGGTAGTATGGCATAATAGTGATACTGATTTCCTTCTTTATGGCATGATCATAACCTTGCTCCTAAAGCACTTCGGTGTACCTCTTCCTGAGTTTGAGGAACAGGAACTTGACTCTAAGGATTTCATCGACATTTCCTCTCTCAAGAAAATAGGGTGCATGATTCGAGATCACATGGTCCTCTCTAAGCCTGACAAGAATATTTGGATTGGCAATGAACCATCTGAGGATGAAGCACCCACACCCGAAGCTCCTAGAAGGACTCCACCCAGACCAGAAAGCACGGGGCACTCAGGAAGCTCTCACGACGCTATCCTTGAAGTTTTATTAGGCCTCTATGTCTCTATGACTAACATGCAACAAGCCAGTAAGGGAAAGCTTTAGGAGCTCAAGACTGGAGTACATACTGACTTGAATATTGGTCTTCATGTTGTATATGATGATTTATCGTCCTTCAGAGATGACTCACTGGGTACTATTGATGACCTACGAGATCAGCTTCGAGATGTTCAAGACCACCTTTGAGCATTCTGATTCCCTCATTCACGTTCTCCATATGATTGGCACAATTAATCTAGTTATCTATTATTTATTTATGAACTTGAGAAACTTTGCAAGTCACATTTCTTTTCTCATGCATTTTACTGCTTTCAGACTTAAACTCATGCCTGGTTAACATGTTAACTGTTACTATGTTTAATTTTTTGCTACATTCATGGGAACCTTAACTGTTTCTCTATTTATGGATGTGTTTGGCCAATTAGCTCCTTTTTTACACATCAAATGACTCTTGTTTTCTTTAGTTCATATATCAGTCTTTTGATTTTTCTCGAAAGGTCTTTTGTTATCTATTTTGAGCTAATCTTTTGTATTCAAGTTCGTTTTAGTATCATCTATCTATCAATAGGGTTAGATATGCTTCTCTTGCTGTCTATCCCTTTTGTGTTGTTGACAATAGAGAGAATGATATGTAACTAATGGGTAGCCAAAATTATTATGTGGAAAGTTTGGTCTACGGTTTCTTCTTTGGGATTGGTAGCCATTTGGAGCAAATAGAAATTTAAGTTTTTTCTTCTTTTTTGGTAATCTTGAAATTTTGGGGTTTATGTTAGAATATATGCTATTGGCATATTAGAGAATATGATGGTACTGTTATTGTTTATGAAGGTCTAGGAAGTAGGATGCGTAAGTGGAATGTGATTAACATATTTTTGGATTATGTTAAAACAAAGGATTATTGTGTTTGAGTTCTTTCCAGTTTGGTTATTGGTTTATGCTTGTCTTTTTATTAGTTTTGCGTTAGTTACTGTTATTATGGGTTAGTTCTGTTAGTTTTAGTAGTCTGTTATTTCATTTTTTGCTTGGTTGTTGCTATGTTTGATTAAGGCATCTATATGATGCTGATTTTTTTTTTTTTGAAAGACAATAACAATTAGTTTATTGATGAATTAAAAGTGAGTACAAATTTGGACATTCCCCTGTTCACTATACCAGGAGCAAAGAACAAGATTATTCTGGTTTATGCACCTCTTATGCACCCATAGCAGTATACAATAGCAATAAAATACACTTGTATCCCAAATTCCCGCAATCTTAAGCACTAGGTGTAGTCTAACCATAACCATACTCAATCCCAAGACATAACAAATGAGCATCTCACGGCCAACATCAAGTGCAATGCATTTAAATCACCATTAATATCAACAGTGTATATGATGTACTTAAAAGTTGGTTGTGATAGGTTATAGCAGTGTTCATGAGAGTTTTTTTTTTTTTTTTGCACTTTTTCTAACATAATGTAGGGGTTTGAATGTTCTGTTTTTACAGCTAAAATTGGTGTGGGGAGCATTGTTGCATTCTTACTTAGAACTTGCTAGAATTACTGAAAAATTAATATATGTGTTTGGTTGGATTTTTTTTTAAACTTCTTACAGATTAGTTTTATCTTAAAAATAGAGGAGACATTGTCCATTTTTTTAAAAAATCCCAACACTTAGATTTTAAAACTGTTTTTTCTCATTATTGTTTTGTCATCATAAAAAATGGGGATTGTTAACCCTTATTTGATTTTAATTATAACAAAACACTATTTAAATTGGAAAACTATTTTGAAAACAGAAACTTTGTTCCATGACATCCAGTTGACTGAATGGTTTCATTTAATCGACTGAATATAGTCCAGTCGACTGAATAATTTTATTTAGTCGGCTGAATACAGTCCAATCAACTGAATGGTTTCATCTAGTCGATTGAATGAACCATACAGTCGACTGAATGACAGCCATAACTTATATATTATTTAATTATTTAATTATATTAAAATTATTAAAGTATATACATGATATATACTTATGGATTTTTAATCCGTATGTATAGATTATGATCTATATTGACGGATTAAAAATCCGTAAGTACAAATCACGATCTACACTTACAGATTAAAAAACCGTCAGTATAGATATGATATGTACTTACGAATATTTAGTCTGTCAGTGTATATGTGAGTTATATAGTGATGGCAGTTTAAATCCGTCGGTATAACTCTAAGTTATACTTACGGCGTTTAAATTTATCAATATAGACCAGATATATTGACGGAGTTTAAATCCGTCATTATAGCCATCCGTCAATAAATTACATTTTTTTTTTTTGGTAGTGATCCCATCTTCCCTGACAAATATTACTTCCTTACAAGAACTTATTTTGTATGATAATAACTTGCAGGGGAAAATTCCATCAAGTCTCGGAAAATGTCAGAATTTGTTGAAGATGGATCTTTCCCAAAACAATCTCAGTGACTCCATACCAAGAGAAGTAATGAGCATATCGTCCTTATCAATATCTTTGTACCTGTCTGAAAACAAATTGAGTGGTTCCATTCCTATGGAAGTTGGTAAGTTGGTGAATCTTGGCATTCTGGATGTTTCGAATAACAAGTTATCAGGTGAAATTCCCGAAACTTTGGGTAGTTGCATAAGCTTGGAAAATTTGTATTTGGATATGAACTTCTTGCAAGGAACAATTCCTCGATCTCTGAGCTCTTTGAGAGCAATTCAAATTTTAGATCTCTCTCACAATAACTTGTCGGGCCAAATTCTAGAGTTTTTGGCAAGTTTTAAGTTACAGAATTTGAGTCTGTCATTTAATAATTTTGAAGGGGAGATACCTACGTAAGGAGTCCTTATGGATGCAAGTGTTGTTTCACTTTCTAGAAATGATAAGCTTTGCGGTGGAATTTCTGAGTTACACTTACCAGCTTGTTCAATCAAAAGGTCAAAGAAAAGAGGGACTCCAACCTTGAAGGTGATCATTAATTCCTGTGGTTTTTGGGATTCTCTTGAATATTGTGATGTTGTGTTTGATTATTTTTTACTGGTTTTTGAAAAGCAAAAGTAAGCCCCCATCTGCACCACCGTTGTTATGTTCATTTTTGCAAGTTTCTTATGATAATCTAGTAAAAGCAACTGGTGGGTTGTCATCTGATAATCTGATTGGTCTGGGTAGTTTTGGTTCTGTTTATAAAGGAGTTTTGGAGTCCGGTGGAAAGGTAGTGGCTGTGAAGATACTTAACCTTCAACATCGATGGGCTTTCAAGATTTTCATGGCCGAGTGTGAAGCCTTAAGAAATATTAGGCATCGAAATCTTGTCAAGATCATTACTACTTGTGTGAGTATTGATTTTCAAGGCAATGATTTCATGGCTTTGGTATATGATTTCATGGTTAATGGGAGCATGAAGGAGTGGTTGCATCCTACTCTTGGATTGGATGAGGCACCAAGGACCTTTAGTCTTCTTCAAAGATTGAATGTTGCAATTGATGTCGCTTGTGCACTAGATTATCTTCATCATCATTGTGAAACACCTATAGTTCATTGTGATCTCAAGCCAAACAATATTGTTATGGATGACGAAATGACAGGACATGTTGCTGACTTTGGGTTAGCAAGATTCCTTTCAGAAGCAACTCATAACATTTCTTCTAACACAACAAGCTCTAGTGGTATACGAGGATCAGTGGGCTACAATGCACCAGGTAATACGCTTTTCTTTTTCCCTATTATTTCTATTTAATTGGGCTTTAGTTTGTTGAAGTTTACGAGCTTAAAAATATAACAATAAAGACGAATTTTCATCTTCTTTTTTCAAGCTGAAAGTTATTTTGCAAAATATTTACAATGAAATTCTTCTAATTAAACTCTTTTCAGAGTTATAATTCACAGTATTTGACATATGAATTTCAGAGTATGGTATGGGTGAAGTGTCAACATTTGGTGATGTGTACAGCTTCGGTATCCTTCTGTTGAAAACGTTTACTGGGAAAAGACCTACTGATAAAATATTCAAAAATAATATAAATCTTCACGACTTTGTTGAGGACGCTTTTGCCTGAACATTTGGCCGATATTATTGATCCAGTAATTCTCTTTAAAAGAGAAAAGGGGGATACAAGTGCCAATATACAAGAGTGCTTGATTTTGATATTGAGAATTGGAGTCAGCTTGTTCTGCAAAATTGCCGACGGAACGAATGAACACTGGTGGCGTAGAAGATCAGTTGCAATCCATCAGGAACAAACTTATCAGAATTGAAAGGCATGGATATCATATTATCATCTTAGTAATCAATCTGGTCTCATAACCTATGTGCAAATTAACCAATAAGGAAATTTTATTTAATAATATCATAAATCATGTCATTCAAATTCAGCTAGTGTTTCTTATCCTGTTTGATTATGTTTCTGCTAATATGTTATTTATCTGCAGGTGCCTAATAAGACCATAACAGGAAACAAAGATTTTTATGGACTCTGCAGAGGAAAGTAGATGAAGCAGCCTAAATAAATCCTAATGTGGTCTGCAAATGCATTTGGTTTACCCTTAAATATTTATCCCGAGTATGGTTAAGTTCGTTGATAGAGAAAGTGTGTTGCTTGTTTTTCATCTGTAAAATGATTTGTCCATTAAGTAAAGTTGTTGTATATCTACATTTTGAGATGGTACTCCATATGCCTTTCCTTTTGTTTTTATCGCTTTCACTGCAAGGTCAAAAAAACCCTCTTCATATATAAAAGGTGTTTGGTAACTGTTTTAAACAGTGATTAAAGTCAAATTTTGGTTTAAGTTAAGATAAAAATTGATTTTAATCACTTTTTAAAGCAATAACCAAACAACATCTTTGATAAACCATTAGAAGTACTAATTTTGCATCACATAACAGATAACTCACTGTGCGGCTTGGAATCATGGAATTCAAGCACAGATTGTTGCCAATGTGACGGTTTTTTTCAAAAGCAATGGGAAATTTTTTTATTAAAAAGCCTCACAAAGATGCAAATAGTACAGGAAGAACTCTACCAAAATTACAGGCCAGACCCAAAGATACTCCATACAAACCAAAATCAATGCAAACCAGAAAAGGAAATACTCTAAACCAGAAAACTACCCCACTCAACCGACTACCCCACTCAACCGAACGAAAATAACCCCAACAAAAAACTGTATAACAACAGAGGAAGGGAACAAATTCACACAAAGCAAGAACAACAGAAACCAACAGCAAAATAAGGACATCCCACAGCATCAGAATGGAGATCATAATCGAAGCCAATTAAGCTAAAGAGTGTACAGCCAAACACCAGATACCGTACCAAAACCAAGCTTAGAGACCCACAAGTCACACCGTCAAATCCTGATTATTCATCATTCTATTGTAGTCTTCAAGTCCCTCATTTCCGTCTGAATTGAAATCAACTGCAGTGAATTTGCATTAGATAATTTCCCACAGGCCACAGGGTACCAGTTGGTACTAATTTTAAGTCGCTCAGTAAAGGGGAATAGAGAGCATTGCCACAAACTATGCCAGTAAACAGCACATAAATAAGGAAATAGTTCATTAACCTGTCCAAGAGAATTAACATCATATTGCTCAAAAAACAATGAACATCAGATTAATTTCTACAAGAACATTGGACGTGTTAGTATTATGAAGTTTCTGTTCCAATAGCAGTTGTAATCCCATTAACGAGTAGTTGAATTGGAACGACCATTTTCCATTGCTTCAAAATAGGCTCTCTCTGCATTAGTCATTCGATCTTCAAACATTGTCCATTCCCTTCTACACCTATTTCTCACCTGACACAGAAAATTCTGACTTGAATGCTTTTTATACTAAGGGTGACAACCCAAATTCACTATAAAACCCACGATATTTTTATTCCAATGTGTCTAGAAGATAAGGAGGGCGGAAGGGAGAGAGAGATAGGGTTCATGCAAAATAGTGAAAGAACATTCCGGATTCATCGCATACCCCTTCCCAAGGTTGCCTTCCACTCTCCGGTTTTCCCTGTGAAAAAAAGAAAGGAAGTAGTTACTAAAATGTATTTCACATATAAAAGAGCAATGCAAATTTGTTAATGGATTCGGTTTTTACCTGATTCCCAAGTGAAGGAACACCTTGATGAACAACCCACTGAGCATTTACGACACCTATTTTATCATGGGCACGCTACTCCCAAGCAAAGTCGCAATGGAAAAAATTCTCATTTATAATCATAAGCATGAAAATTTTAGTTAAAGCAGATGGAAGAAAGAAATCACTAACCTCAACGCATTTTCTAAGAGCAAAATCTAGACCCCACCCATGAACCAAGTCATTCTGCAGTCACATAGGAAAAATTGGCACTTGTTGGGCAAGGAAAAATTAGAAGTTGCAATAGCTAGATCAGACAAACTTCACTGCCTGATACCTGGATCATATGCCAGGCACAACGCCATGCGTTCTGGGAAAACACAGTAGCCATGATCTCAACAAATCTGATAAATTTAAGTGTGCAGAATAAATTCCATTAGCACCGCATCCAACAGTTTGCAAGGTTGATGGAAGGAGAAAACTGAACATCCTTTAGATAACTAAATAAAATGGAATTATGTTTCCATACGCTGCACATGGTGGAAAATTAGGATCAGCACACCAACCATTTTTCTCCTCAGCAGACCTGCAGAAGGAGGAAAAGAAGATATAATATGGTCAGGCTACAACTAGAATTGTCAAATTAGAATATGGTCAAGCTACAAGTAAATCCATTATTTAAAATGTACCAAAATGAAGACAGCCTAAAAAAGATCTGTTGTTCTGACTTGTGAACTTCAGTGTCATCTCTCTTCTTTGTCATCTCCCATGTCAACCTTCCATCTGGCTGTACACCAGGCCGTGAGATCTCCAATCCATGTTTCCTTACCACCTTTATATATCTGAAAAAAAAATTCAAATCTTTACTGCCTTGTTTACCCAAACCATATGAGATGACAAATTTTTACACTTACTCCTCTGCATCGAAATACTCCACCCCGAGATCCTCGTCCCACATAAAAATGTAGTCATAAGGTGCAACAATGTCAGGATGCAGAAAACACTTGGCATACCACCTTGACGGAATTTTCAGGGAGTTAATACGAAAATACAACTTAAGGAGGCCTTAGCAAAATCCATCACAAAATTAAAGTTAAAATCTATAGAGCTAGTTGCTAACCATTTAGTTTGCTTTCGAGCACTCACATGAATCGCTCGTTTTGACCATTCAAACTCTTCCCATTCAGTAGTCCGACCATCATAGTGAAACAACATAATGGTGAAGTTCTCTGATAACTGTTAAAATAAATTTTAGAGAGAGAAAAGAGAAGAAAGGAGGGAGAAGAGAGTGGAAAGAGAGAGACTGCCTTGACCCTTTTCACAGCAGCATCAATATTATTTTTCTGATCATACCCAACAGTAAATGTAGCAAGATACTTTGGTGTGATGGTTAAGTCCTGCAAAGGCCACCTCCAAGGTTTAGATTAGAGAGCATACAAATCATAATTTAATCTTGATGCAAAACTGAGAAATCCTGATCATTAGCAGAGTCAAGTACAAGTAATTAGCAAGTTTATAAATACGGGGCAACAAAAATCTAAAAATTGGAAATCAATTTCCATGTAATTTTTGAAATGACGTCTCTAACAAGTTGTATATATGTAATAATGAATTTAAGTTTGTTTTGATACAATTATCTTTATCCGTTTTTATCTACCAAATATTGCCAACCTCTGCTTCTTATATTTTACAAGATATTTTGGATCCTCATCTCTGTTTTAAGTTAGTCTTTTAACGCCACCAAGAATAAAATACTTTTTTTATAAATAAACCAGGACTAAAATATAACTCGGGTAATTTAATCATCATTTCAACATATCAACAACAATCCTTTATCCATATCTTTCATAATTATGCATCAAGTTCAACTGCCAACCTAACCTAAAATCCAACATGAATCTGTAAATTGTGGTATGCTTTCTTAAAATACATGAGACAACTCCATCCTCCTGCATGTCAAGCTTATCCTGTGAATGATTTCCTCGTGTGTATTTTACTCTTTCCACATTAGCTAGTAGTGAATGTGAATGTACCAAAGTCACGGGTTTTCAAACATATTATGAATTTACAGCTCAAATATGTCTTTAATACTCAAAGTAGAAGATGCACACCTCACTAGGCTGACCCCACAATCGGCGGAGAAAGAGACCTGACTCAGATACAATTATACCTGGGGCATGTCTTTCACTGCCCCGAGGATTTGTTGGAACCCAGATCAGCAATAGAATCAAATATTTAACAGTCAGTGATGAAATGTAAAATCAGTTAAGTGTAGGGACAGCTTATTTTACTCGAAGAACTACCAGTTCAGATAGGTGATGATTCACTCTTATACTGTTACTTATATTATTAGCCAGAAAGGGAAATTCAGTAAACCAGATTGATACAGAGTATTCTGCTCCCTCTCTCCCTAATCATGTATGATATTAACAAGAAGAGTAATAAACTGTTAGCGTTCGATATAGATACAAGTAAACTGCAATTGAATTGGAGCTCTACACATGACTTCTCCAGTTGGTGCCACACACAGTTCAAAGGATTATGCTTTGATCTTCCTAGAGGATGAGAAAAGAAATCCTTATTCATAGGGTATCAAGTACAAGTAAGGACATTCCAACAACCTAACTTTTCTTAGTAAGCTTACTGGCAAGTAAATGTAAGAGAAGACTAGCAAAAATACAAATCATGAATTGAAGAACTGATAGATTGATTGGCTCAGAAAAAGTTCTAGGTAAAGCTATTTTAGTTGAAATGTCACAACTGAAAAATGAGTTTCTTTAACCAACAAACTGAGATTTAGATTCTGATGTTGCATGACCAAGTTTGTATTAAATCCACACATTATGTCTGTAATATTATGTTCCTATAATAATGAGATTAATGATTCGGTGTAATCCGAAAAAAAGAAAGTATGACATCAGTTAACTAGTTATCAAATAGATTCTTTCTCCTTCGGACTAATACTTCTAAAGATTCCTAGTTTCAAGACAAGGATAGCCAAGAAAGCTAGAACTCAAATCTTAATGCAAGTATAAGTAGGATTTACCTTTGTATCGTTAAATTTGTAAGGTGGAAGAAGGATGTCTCTGTTGTCTTGGCAGCATTCCGAATGAGTCCTCAACCCGGAGTTCCACCTGAGGAAGCAGGGGCCGCGGTAGCTGCTGAATCTTCTACTGGTACATGGACAACTGTGTGGACCGATGGGCTTACCAGCCTTGATCGTTACAAAGGACGATGCTACCACATCGAGCCCGTTGCTGGAGAAGAAAATCAATATATTGCTTATGTAGCTTACCCCTTAGACCTTTTTGAAGAAGGTTCTGTTACTAACATGTTTACTTCCATTGTGGGTAATGTATTTGGGTTCAAAGCCCTGCGCGCTCTACGTCTAGAGGATCTACGAACCCCTGTTGCTTATGTTAAAACTTTCCAGGGACCACCTCATGGTATCCAAGTTGAAAGAGATAAATTGAACAAGTATGGCCGTCCCCTATTAGGATGTACTATTAAACCTAAATTGGGGTTATCTGCTAAGAACTACGGCAGAGCGGTTTATGAATGTCTACGTGGTGGACTTGATTTTACCAAAGATGATGAAAATGTGAACTCCCAACCATTTATGCGTTGGAGAGACCGTTTCGTATTTTGTGCCGAAGCAATTTATAAAGCACAGGCTGAAACAGGTGAAATCAAAAGGCATTATTTGAATGCTACTGCAGGTACATGCGAAGAAATGATGAAAAGGGCTGTATTTGCCAGAGAATTGGGAGTTCCTATCGTAATGCATGACTACTTAACAGGGGGATTCACCGCAAATACTACCTTGGCTCATTATTGCCGAGATAATGGTCTACTTCTTCACATCCATCGTGCAATGCATGCAGTTATTGATAGACAGAAGAATCATGGTATGCACTTTCGTGTACTAGCTAAAGCCTTACGTATGTCTGGTGGAGATCATATTCACGCTGGTACAGTAGTAGGTAAACTTGAAGGAGAAAGAGACATAACTTTGGGCTTTGTTGATTTACTACGTGATGATTTTATTGAAAAAGATCGAAGCCGCGGTATTTTTTTCACTCAAGATTGGGTCTCTCTACCAGGTGTTTTGCCCGTGGCTTCGGGGGGTATTCACGTTTGGCATATGCCTGCTTTGATCGAGATCTTTGGAGATGATTCCGTACTACAATTCGGCGGAGGAACTTTAGGACACCCTTGGGGAAATGCACCGGGTGCCGTAGCTAATCGAGTAGCTCTAGAAGCATGTGTACAAGCTCGTAATGAGGGACGTGATCTTGCTAGCGAGGGTAATGTAATTATCCGTGAGGCTAGCAAATGGAGTCCTGAACTAGCTGCTGCTTGTGAAATATGGAAGGAGATCAAATTTGAATTCCCAGCAATGGATACTTTGTAAGCCAGTAATTACCGTTCGTTTTATTAGTTGAATTGCAATTAAACTCGGCCCAATCTTTTACTAAAAGGATTGAGCCAACCCTATCCTATTGTATATATTTTGGATAGATACATACTTATCTAGATATACAAGATCTTAAATAAAAAAATATAAGATTAAACACAACTCAAATTTTCTATTGTTGTGTTGGGTCCACAATTAATCCTATATATGGATCCTTAGGATTGGTGTATTCTTTTATATCCCGCAGTTTCGGCTCATGGATCGAGCCAAGTATCACAACTTATTCTACCCATCCTGTATGTTGTCCTTTTCATTCCGTGTTGGAATAAAAACTTATTAGATTTTATATTAGTATACGAGATTTTACGAAAAAAGTTCTTAATATCTTCATATTCATAGAAGAGAACAAATATTTCTTTTTTCAATGAGAATTTTACACAACATGGGGGAAACCGCTATTTATATTTCTAATTGCAATTTTTAATTGAAAAAGGGGTTCCATCATATTCATATTAAAGCGAAGTGATATTCGGGGTTCTCACAAAAGAGAATCATTTCTTTCAACATTCACTCAGTATTAGTTAATAATTATTAGTTAATAATCCTAGCAATTGCATCTATATGTTTATTCTGATAGGAAATGGACTATTCAACTGATTTTTCTTGATCGAATGACTATTCATCTATTGTATTTTCATGTAAATAGAGGCCAGAAAAGAAAGCTCTCTGGAAAAATCGTGGTTCAATTCGATGTTGTCTAAGGGGGAATTAGAATACAAATGTGGACTAAGTAAATCAATGGATAGTCTTGGTCCTATTGAAAATACTAGTATAAGCGAAGACCTGGTTATAAATGATACGGATAAAAAGATTCATGGTTGGGGTGAGAGTTCTAGTTATTACAGTAATGTTGATCATTTAGTCGGCGCCAAGGACATTCAGAATTTCATCTCGGATGACACCTTTTTAGTTAGGGATAGTAATAGGGATAGTTATTCTATATATTTTGATATTGAAAATCAAAATTTTGAGATTGACAATGATCATTCTTTTTTGAGTGAACTAGAAAGTTTTTTTTATAGTTATCGTAATTATAGTTATATGAATAATAGATCTAAAAGTGACGATCCCCACTATGATCCTTACATGTACGATACTAAATATAGTTGGAATAATCACATTAATAGTTGCATTGACTCTTATCTTCGTTCTCAAATCTGTATTGATAGTTCCATTTTAAGTGGTAGTGACAATTACAATGACAGTTACATTTATAATTACATTTGTGGTGAAAGTGGAAAGAGTAGTGAAAGCAAAAATTCCAATATACAAATTAGTACGAATGGTAGTGATTTAACTATAAAAGAAAGTTCGAATGATCTCGATATAACTCAAAAATACAAGCATTTGTGGGTTCAATGCGAAAATTGTTATGGATTAAATTATAAGAAAATTTTGAAGTCAAAAATGCATATTTGTGAACAATGTGGATATCATTTGAAAATGAGTAGTTCAGATAGAATCGAACTTACGATTGATCCGGGTACTTGGGATCCTATGAATGAAGAAATGGTCTCTCTGGATCCCATTGAATTTCATTCGGAAGAGGAACCATATAAAGATCGTATTGATTCTTATCAAAGAAAGACAGGATTAACTGAGGCTGTTCAAACAGGTACAGGTCAACTAAACGGTATTCCTATAGCACTTGGGGTTATGGATTTTCAGTTTATGGGGGGTAGTATGGGATCCGTAGTAGGCGAGAAAATCACCCGTTTGATCGAGTATGCTACCAATAATTTTTTACCTCTTATTCTAGTGTGTGCTTCCGGAGGAGCACGGATGCAAGAAGGAAGTTTGAGTTTGATGCAAATGGCTAAAATATCTTCCGCTTTATATGATTATCAATCAAATAAAAAGTTATTCTATGTATCAATTCTTACATCCCCTACTACGCCGGGGGGGGGGGGTGACTGCTAGTTTTGGTATGTTGGGGGATATCATTATTGCCGAACCCAATGCCTATATTGCATTTGCGGGTAAAAGGGTAATTGAACAAACCTTGAATAAGACAGTGCCTGAAGGTTCACAAGTGGCTGAATATTTATTCCATAAGGGCTTATTCGATTCAATTGTACCACGTAATCCTTTAAAAGGTGTTCTGAGTGAGTTATTTCAGCTCCACGCTTTTTTTCCCTTGAATCCAAATTCAATCAAATAGATCAAAGTTGTTAGTTTATCAGAATCAAAGTAAAACCCTGAAAAATGGATTTTTCTTTGGTGACATAAGATTGAATTGTAGAAAGAATCATGCGGATAATTATTATTATTTTTTTTTACCGATATTACTGCTTACTAATCAGTAAACCTCTATCAACAAGATAAAAAGCGAATTCTGCCTTCTGTGAAATTCTAATTAGGCGAGGCAAATAAAACAAATTTCATCTTCCTCTCTTGCGTATGTATATAGAATTCAAATATAGAAAATATAGATATAGAGTCTTACATCTTTTTACATCTCCCGATAATTCCATTTTTACTAAAAATCCCTGTTGTTGGATCAGATTCTAATAAATCTTTCGGGAATTTGTAATGGAATAAATTCTTTCTTTATTAATTAAAATTAGAAGACAAAAAATAACAATAGAAGAATAATAATAAAAATAAAAAAATTGGATTATCATACATATATATCATTTAGAAAGATGAATAAGTCCATTTATTTAGTTCTACATTTCTTGTACCTATATAGATATATATTCACTTAGATATACTTAGTATAATTATATAATATAAAAATTAGAATTATTATAAGATATCTTTAGAATTAAGAATCTAACAATAACAGGTACAAATATTAAATTGAGGTCCCCATTCTATGACAACTTTCAATAACTTACCCTCTATTTTTGTGCCTTTAGTAGGCCTAGTATTTCCGGCAATTGCAATGGCTTCTTTATCTCTTTATGTTAAAAAAAATAAGATTTTTTAGATCTGATGAGACTAAATCTCATCTATTTTTTTTC
Organism: Bretschneidera sinensis; assembly: GCA_023935145.1. NCBI lineage: Eukaryota > Viridiplantae > Streptophyta > Magnoliopsida > Brassicales > Akaniaceae > Bretschneidera > Bretschneidera sinensis. Next base: position 35,548,386 of record CM043701.1, on the reverse strand, counting down.
ATTTTCAAGACTTAGATAACACGGATATCTATTTAGTAGAATATTGTATAACATGTAGATTCCTCCGAAGACAAATGAAAAAGCTAGTATGCATGCGTAAACATGATATATGGGTAAATGAATTATAGCTATTTTCAAAAATAGATCGCGATCAGGCGGATGTATGAAATTAAAGTAAATGTATCTATATGTATGTATATATCTATAGGGGATCATATGAAGGAGATGCTCTTATTTTATTTTAGATCTAACTAATTATATGAATTACTCCTAAAGGTTCACATCAAAATAGTGCTAGCTGATGAGAGTTACTTCGGAAACAAAAAAAGTAAAGTTCAATTTTGGTTATTCTCTCAATTCCAATAAAATACAACTGGATCTAATATGTATGAGTTGGCAATCAGAATCTATATGAATAGAATTTATAGCGGGGTCTCGAAAAACAAGTAATTTATGCTGGGCCTTTATACTTTTTTTAGGTTCATTAGGATTCTTATTGGTTGGAACTTCCAGTTATCTTAGTAGGAATTTGATATCTTTATTTCCATCTCAGCAAATAATTTTTTTCCCACAAGGGATTGTGATGTCTTTCTATGGGATCGCGGGTCTCTTTATTAGTTCCTATTTGTGGTGCACAATTTTGTGGAATGTAGGTAGTGGTTATGATCGATTCGATAGAAAAGAAGGAATAGTGTGTATTTTTCGTTGGGGATTTCCTGGAAAAAATCGTCGCATCTTTTTACGATTCCTTATGAAAGATATTCAGTCCATCAGAATAGAAGTTAAAGAGGGTATTTATGCTCGTCGTGTCCTTTATATGGAAATCAGAGGCCAGTGGGCTATTCCTTTAACTCGTACTGATGAGAATTTGACTACACGAGAAATTGAGCAAAAAGCTGCCGAATTAGCCTATTTCTTGCGTGTACCAATTGAAGTATTTTGAAATGAACTGAAGACTAAATACTTTCGCAGCAGGAGGAAAAAAACTCAAGAATGTCTTTTTTTTTTTTCTATCGCATAACTTAACCGAAGTTTCTTCAGAATGCCCAGTCGAGCAAAAGCAGACGTATACGGGATAGTTCTAATAAGAACATAAAACAAAACTTTTTTCTTTTTGTCCGCAAAAATTGTTTTTTTATGCATATGGAAATCCACTCAACCCCATTCAGTAACAAAACAAGTAACAAATCGAAATAATAGATTCATCTCATATATTAAAGCATTTCGGAATAAAGAATTTATTCTTTTTTTATTTTCAATATTTGGAATGGATACGTTAGACGTTAGATACAGATCGATTATATCTTGTAAATTATCTCTACTTTCATTTTTTCAATTGACCCCTCATCCTTTCTTTTGTGCTCCTTAATTTAATGACCAAACAATTGGATCTCTTTCTTATAAATAAAAAAAAACTCTTCTATCTTTGTCTGATTCGAGGGGGGTCCCGTTGAATTCCTAATAATCATAATAGTTTGCTCGTATAAATGACAAAAAAGAAATCACTTTTTTCGATGTTTCAAAAAAACTCCATTTCATTTTTTTCTGATGATGTTTTTGAAAAATGAACTTGATTAATTAATTCAGAACATTTGTTCTTCGATAGTATCTATCGATACTTTCAAAGCAAAGTTAGAAGAAAGAAGGAATTACTCAATTTCCTTTCCCTGGATGACACAATGTATTTTTCTGTCGATCAGATATCATGCAAATCCTTTCTATACTAGTAGAACTTTACTCTTATTTATTTTAGTATCTCATCAAAATGGAAAAAATGGAAATTTTTTATAGTTCATTGAAGAAGTTCTATTTTCTGAAGAAAAAAAATTCCCTATCTTTTTTTTTGTTTGTCCACTACTTTTACTTAATTATAAGTAAATCTAAAAAAATATAAAAAAAAGTTCTGATAAACCTGAAAAAAAATATAAACTAAGAATAGGAATCTTTGACGAATGGGATCAAGAAACATCTCGGCACAAGATCGACACAAGAAAGGGATGTGTAAAATTCCTTTTCATGTGTCTGTGTTGAAGACTAGGAGGACGAATAATACTCCCTATAATTATTTGTTCCCCTCATTTATTCTTCCTTTATTTTCTCCGCTTACTTTTAGTATCTAGTCGAATTTGATTCTATTAGAATAGAAAACAAAACTCCTGATTATTGATACATTCTGTGACATTTAAATCTGACAATAGTGACACAGTCACACCATACCCCTTCCAATTTGGATTGAAAAAAAAAAAGGGGGTAAAGTCAATTCTTTACCAATATACATCATATGATTAGGAATGCGGTACAAGTAATTCCTGACATCTGGTAGAAAAAGAATATAATATAAAGAGGCAAAGGGCTTTTCATAAATTTTTTGATTATACCTAATTGCCAACAAGAATTTGGTTCTTTTTTACAAATTTGATGTTGATAAATCTAAATCCGCGGAGCTAGAAATTCATTTCGGACAATTGAACCTTCTCAAACTGTTTCTGCATCCCCCTGACCAAATCCACCCACATTAGGATTACTCGTTAATGGTTGATCGAGTTTGATGGATTCACCCTCTGAAACAAGAAGTTCTGGTCCTGGAGGGATAATATCAACCACTTGACGTCCATCCAATGCATCCACTATGGTTATTTCGTATCCCCCTTTTTCTTTTCGTAGAATTTTGCTTACTATACCTGCTGCCGTAGCATTATAAACTGTATTGTTACTTTTGCCCCCATCGGGATAAATCTGACCCCTTCCCCTGTTCCCGCCTACGTATATGGGATATTTTAAGAAGTGAACATCTTTATTAGTAGCGGGTCTGGGGAAAGAATAGGAAAGGTGATTTCACTATATTTCTGACCAGGAACAGGACCTATCACAAGAATATTTTTTTTAGTGGGGCGATAACTCTGAAAAGACAGATTGCCTATCTTTTCTTTCATCTCGGGCGAAATACGATCGGGGGGGCTAATTCAAACCCCTCCGGTAAAATAAGAACAGCTCCCACATTCAAAGCTCCCTTTTTACCATTAGCAAGAACTTGTTTCAGTTGCATATCATAAGGAATTCTAACAACTGCTTCAAATACAGTATCAGGAAGTACCGCTTGTGGAACCTCAATATCCACGGGCTTATTAGCTAAATGGCAATTGGCACATACAATACGCCCAGTTGCTTCTCGTGGATTTTCATAACCCTGCTGTGCAAAAATGGGATATGCATTTGAAATGGATGCCCAAGTTATTATATATATCATGAGTGATACGGAAATGAATCGAGTAATCTCTTCCTTCATCCAAGAAAAGGTATTTCTAGTTTGCATGGTCCAATCATTGATCCCGAAAATTTCTACAATAAAATTTGGTAGGTCGCTAGTATAGTTCCCTATCCACAATTCTGTTATTTACGTTTACTGAAATAAATTTACTGGAATATAGGAGGAATCCCCCCATGGGTAGTAAAGAGTAAAGTAAATACGACTTTGAATGCTTTGTTTATGTACAAAATAAGAAACATTAGAATTGGGTCAGTGAATCATTTTTTAGTCATTTATTGAATGATAAATCACTACAAGTGATGGAGACACACGATTTAAATAACGGAAGATCCAATATTTAAAAATTGTATCTATAATGACTGGAAAGGTGGAAACAAGACCAGATATAATTTGATCGTTATGAGCAAATCCAAAATCCTTGTAAATATAACCAATCATTAGTTCCCAACCGTGAGGTGAATGGAATCCGATACATAAATCAGTTAATAAAAGAATCGAAAAAGCTTTGATTGTGTCGCTTAAATTATATAGGAATTCTTGAACCCAAGAGTTAAGAATAAGAAGTTCTTCATTACCCAGAATAGAATAACTACTTAGAATAACGAAACAGATTATATTTGTCGAGAAGTGCAAAATTGTATGGATACGATCCTCATTGTGCATCTTGATGAATTGGATCGTTTCTTTGTGGATTCCTATACGAAGCTTTTGTAAACGGGTTTCCAGGTATTCCTTTATCATTTCATCCAACAGGAAGAGTTCCTCTAATTGTATGAATTTTTCTAGAAGACTCTTTTCTTGAATATCATTCAAAAAAGTTTCGGATTGCCTAGTATTCCACCAATTAGTAATCCAAGTTTTCAGACTTTTATTACATGAGAGAGAGATACACCAGGGCAAAAATACTATAGATGCAAGATATATAAGAGGAATGAATGCTTTCTTTTTTGCCATTTTTCATCTGTGAATTGTTAATGAACCTACCTCATTTGTTGATCCTATGCAATCTAATATTTCTAGCAAGTATGAGATCTATTATAATATAACGTATTGAGCCTATGAATCTATTCTCTTTTTTTTATTTGTGATTCAATGGTTAGTCTTTGAATCTATAAAGAATACAGAAATAGACTAAGAATAAGAATCCACTTCGAATGAAGAAATAAAAAAAAAATATTGTTTCGAGGATCAAATTCGAAGCAATTCCCTTCTTTCGATGAATACCCAAAAGAACCACTTCAAGTAATGAATATTATTAGGATTTCGAAACGAAAGAACTCCCTTTCTATCAAATATGTCGAAAAAAAAATACGTTTGCTACCTATACTATAACACAGAAATAATTGAAAGAAATTTATGAAAAATATTGTGATGATAAAAAATGAGTGGCAAAAAAAGACAGAAAAGTTTTTTTTATTTATAAGAAAGAGATCCAATTGTTTGGTCATTAAATTAAGGAGCACAAAAGAAAGGATGAGGGGTCAATTGAAAAAATGGAAGTAGAGATAATTTACAAGATATAATCGATCTGTATCTAACGTCTAACGTATCCATTCCAAATATTGAAAATAAAAAAAGAATAAATTCTTTATTCCGAAATGCTTTAATATATGAGATGAATCTATTATTTCGATTTGTTACTTGTTTTGTTACTGAATGGGGTTGAGTGGATTTCCATACGCATAAAAAAACAATTTTTGCGGACAAAAAGAAAAAAGTTTTGTTTTATGTTCTTATTAGAACTATCCCGTATACGTCTGCTTTTGCTCGACTGGGCATTCTGAAGAAACTTCGGTTAAGTTATGCTATAGAAAAAAAAAAGACATTCTTGAGTTTTTTTCCTCCTGCTGCGAAAGCATTTAGTCTTCAGTTCATTTCAAAATACTTCAATTGGTACACGCAAGAAATAGGCCAATTCGGCAGCTTTTTGCTCAATTTCTCGTGTAGTCAAATTCTCATCAGTACGAGTTAAAGGAATAGCCCACTGGCCTCTGATTTCCATATAAAGGACACGACGAGCATAAATACCTTCTTTAACTTCTATTCTGATAGACTGAATATCTTTCATAAGGAATCATAAAAGATGCAACGATTTTTTCCAGGAAATCCCCAACGAAAAATACACACTATTCCTTCTTTTCTATCGAATCGATCATAACCACTACCTACATTCCACAAAATTGTGCACCACAAATAGGAACTAATAAAGAGACCCGTGATCCCATAGAAAGACATCACAATCCCTTGTGGGAAAAAAATTATTTGCTGAGACGGAAATAAAGATATCAAATTCCTACTAAGATAACTGGAAGTTCCAACCAATAAGAATCCTAATGAACCTAAAAAAAGTATAAAGGCCCAGCATAAATTACTTGTTTTTCGAGACCCCGCTATAAATTCTATCCATATAGATTCTGATTGCCAACTCATACATATTAGATCCAGTTGTATTTTATTGGAATTGAGAGAATAACCAAAATTGAACTTTACTTTTTTTGTTTCCGAAGTAACTCTCATCAGCTAGCACTATTTTGATGTGAACCTTTAGGAGTAATTCATATAATTAGTTAGATCTAAAATAAAATAAGAGCATCTCCTTCATATGATCCCCTATAGATATATACATACATATAGATACATTTACTTTAATTTCATACATCCACCTGATCGCGATCTATTTTTGAAAATAGCTATAATTCATTTACCCATATATCATGTTTACGCATGCATACTAGCTTTTTCATTTGTCTTCGGAGGAATCTACATGTTATACAATATTCTACTAAATAGATATCCGTGTTATCTAAGTCTTGAAAATGAAAAAAAATAGATGAGATTTAGTCTCATCAGATCTAAAAAATCTTATTTTTTTTAACATAAAGAGATAAAGAAGCCATTGCAATTGCCGGAAATACTAGGCCTACTAAAGGCACAAAAATAGAGGGTAAGTTATTGAAAGTTGTCATAGAATGGGGACCTCAATTTAATATTTGTACCTGTTATTGTTAGATTCTTAATTCTAAAGATATCTTATAATAATTCTAATTTTTATATTATATAATTATACTAAGTATATCTAAGTGAATATATATCTATATAGGTACAAGAAATGTAGAACTAAATAAATGGACTTATTCATCTTTCTAAATGAAATTTATGTATGATAATCCAATTTTTTTATTTTTATTATTATTCTTCTATTGTTATTTTTTGTCTTCTAATTTTAATTAATAAAGAAAGAATTTATTCCATTACAAATTCCCGAAAGATTTATTAGAATCTGATCCAACAACAGGGATTTTTAGTAAAAATGGAATTATCGGGAGATGTAAAAAGATGTAAGACTCTATATCTATATTTTCGATATTTGAATTCTATATACATACGCAAGAGAGGAAGATGAAATTTGTTTTATTTGCCTTGCCTAATTAGAATTTCACAGAAGGCAGAATTCGCTTTTTATCTTGTTCATAGAGGTTTACTGATTAGTAAGAAGTAATATCGGTAAAAAATAAATAATAATTATCCGCATGATTCTTTCTACAATTCAGTCTTATGTCACCAAAGAAAAATCCATTTTTCAGGGTTTTACTTTGATTCTGATAAACTAACAACTTTGCACTATTTGATTGAATTTGGATTCAAGGGAAAAAAAGCGTGGAGCTGAAATAACTCACTCAGAACACCTTTTAAAGGATTACGTGGTACAATTGAATAGAAGACCAAGCACTAAATAGTGCTTGCTTTGAAAGGCCCGAGTATTTGTCTTCAATAGATGTGAGATCAATGGAAGGGAAAAGGCTGGATGGGAGATTCATCTACCAAAGCTTAACACAGCACAATAGATTCGTATACTCTATGTTAAACAACAATGAAATCATAGAATTTAACACAACCAAATTGATAAACATAGAAAAAAGTTCAGAATACTAAAATCCTAGGAAAAGCCTGCTTACCTTAGTTAAGGAGAGTGTTGGAAAGGATACTCCTACAAAGAAGCCGAAAATAACTCCAGAAAGACTTGCTATAAGAAGCCTCATTGTCTCACTTTTTCTCATATTTCCACTGCATAACACATATTTATGCCATTTACAACATATATCAAGACTTGTAAAAAGTACATATAAAGAGGAATTCTTAAGGAAATTAAAACCCTTCTTTAGAAGTTCCATACCACTGTAAAGGTACTCCCATACGGTCAAAATCTTCTGACTCTACCGTCACAAAGGTACAAGTTGAAATCCAGCAGGCAATTGCTTTTCCATATGCTAATCAATTTTGCATGTTTCAGTGCTTCAAATTGAAATTGACACCCTCACAACAAGACATCCAACCTGAATTTTTCATTAAAGAATTGGTGTGACTCATGCATGAAGTTAATATCTTCCCCACCCCCTCAATATTTCTTCCAAATAATACACATAAATCATAAACATTTAAGGTGCATTTAATTGTGAAAAATGTACTCCATTTTCTTTGACACTTTCCTCAATAATTTGCACTCTTAATATAATTTGAAAAACAATACTTCTTTATTTTTCATTTTCTCAACATAATGTTTGGAAAAAAAGAGAAACCAAAAAAATTGTTTCCAAATCATGTTGAAAAGATAGAAAACAAACACGTGTTGTTTTTCAATTATTTTAAGAAAATGCAAATTGTTGAGTAAAGTGTTTTGGAAAATGGAGATAGAAAATGTAAAACATTTTCCATAACTAAACGCACTCTTAAATTCTCCGTACCCAAATTCCATTCACAAAACATCTTCAAATTTAACAAAAATCAGCAACTTAATTCACTCAGTGGAATACCCAGAAGCAAAATTTAAGCATTTTCATAGCTAAACCTCAAAATCTGACACCTCAAAACCAAAGAAACCACCATTTTAATGAGAACCAACAAAGTTTAAAACCTCAGGCCTTTAAATTCTTCAAATTCACACAAAATCTTGAACCCAAAAAGGTAAAAAGAAAAAATAGAAAAAGTTCAGTCAACTCGTTGTCATCCTTAAAAGAATTGAGGATTGAGTCCTTGGCAAGAAGAACGTCTTCGAAGGAGACAACTCCCAGAAATAGACCAGTTTAGAACTCCATTGGAGATGAGCTAAATCCTTTATATATTCACTTTATTCCTTCTAATCCTGAAGTCAAATCAAACAAGATTTAAACCAAAACAAACGTAATGGAAGCTAGTGACAGGGAAATGAGAAGTTTAATGGGTAACACTGTTTTTTACGATTAACACATGTATTTTCATCAAAGTTTGATTCTTTTTATACCTGAATTCACATTGATCAATTTTGTTAAATAAAAGCAAGTTAGTTTAAATTATACACTCAAAAATCAAAAGAACTACTGATAAAACTAAGCAATAAAGAGAATCGCATCCTATGCAATATATATATATATATATATATATATATATATATATGCAATCATATTAACAATAAACTTAACGTACATGGATTCTGAGACGAGGATCCCCTTGCAGGGAACTATCACTTGAAGGAAGATTCGAATCTTGCGAACAAATTTTGAGCAGACAAACGCAGTCTAGCTGCATTAAGGTTCGTTTCAGTGAGGAATCTTTCATATAACTGGGGAAAATATAACAAAACAAACCAAAAGAGGTAAAGATTGACGTGTTTTGGACACGGTTTTCAAAAACAATTTTAGAAATTTTTTTAATATTTAATAAGTAATTTTTAAAAGTTATTTTTTAAATTATTTTTTAAAATTTTAAATTGATATTTTTGATATAATTTTTAAAAATCGTTTTAAAATCGGTATTCGCTTTGTTATTTTATTTTTTTATATATATAAAAAATATTAAAATATTAAAAATAAAATAATATTAATTATTTTTAAATATTTAATAAATATGATAAATAAAATTAATATAAATTTTAAATTTAAACTTAAAATTAAAAATAATTAAAAAGTATATTATAATCATTTTAAAAATAAAATTATTTAAATAATATTTTATTATTTTTAATTTTTAAAATAAATTTTAAATTACGGTTATTAAACATATTTTTATAAAAAAAATATTTTTTATTTTTATATTTAAAAATTAAAAACAAAAGACTATTTTAAAACGTACCTTTAATGTTGAACTGTTTCCAATAAAAATGGTGTCAGGTTTTGAACTTTCTCTCAGGAAAAATGACGTAAGAGGATCAGATTTGAGTGTGTTAAAATAAATAAATAAAAAATCTCTTGCCACTTGTGTGACTCTGGCTGCGTACAGCACTTGAAAGTTGAAACTGAAAAAATAAATAAAAATATAAACTTAAAAGTGGAATTTTTCAAAGCCCGATGAAATAAGAATACAGGTTGGGTAGATTTTGGGTTGAATTAGGCGTTATGATGGACTGATTATATTCGAACAAGAGTAATGGCACTAAAAGATACAAATTATTTAAAAAGAGGCAACTCCTCACAAATTGGTTAAATAACCAACAAAACTCATAAACTACCACATTATTAGTTGCCTGCATTGAAGGTAAAACAGAGAATATAAAAAAAGAGTGACAGCACAAATTTATGAGAGACAAATTAGTTAAAAACATCTCCATCATTTTTTTCTTGTAAGAAAGGCAAGATATTTGGATGATAAAATTTGTGAGCTTTTCAATTATGTGATTGTTCACATGACCTAAGGTGAGACTATGGAGTATCAAAAGAAAAAGATCGGGAGAAAAGTCCAAAATATGATAAGTTTTGGGTTAAATTGATAAGAAACCATTTTTACTATTGCGTTACTTTGTAATATTAGTATCAGAGCATAAGGTTTTCGTTTTATAGGTGTATATTCTCGATAAACATATTTATATATGATAAATTGATTGAGAATGCTCAAAATTAGAGAAAACCCGAAATGCGAAACTTGTAACTTAAAATGGTGTTTCTTGTACATTGCATATTATGCTACAACAAATTATATGAATATAGTTATCATTTAAAGGATTAAATATGAAAAAATTGAGAGCATAACTCTCCCTGTGGAGAGAGAACCAAATTAATTCCGTTTTTTAAGGTTTAATGGGCAAAATATGGTAACTTGTACATTTTTTGTCTTAACGCCATGATATCTTAGGATAATGTAGTCTATGATATATAAATCAAATCTGTAAAGTTTGGTAGGCTAACTCTCTTGGATGAGAGAGAAAAATCAAAGCCTAGAAATAATGACTAGATTTTTGAAAATCTGTCATAATTTGTAAGATAAAATATGTGACATAAAATTTACATGATTTGATAGAGTTATCTCAAGCTTTCCAACTGTATATGGCACGCAAATTTTGGATTCCTATCAAGGGAGAAAATACTCCAAAAAATCTAGTATTTTAGGGTAAAAAATCGGGTTTGGAGGTTGAAGACAACCTCAGACAAACCCTTCCCACACGACCAGGGAGAGTGGCTGCACTCTCTCGTTTTCTAGATGGCCAAAACCCATAAATGGACCCACCACCATGATTAGCATCTCTGGACGAAGTGTCTGATGTCGATCCGGTCATGATCCGACACCGAGAAGATGATGTGTGCATTGCATGCGCCACCTGCGTGAGTGTTAGGGTTTTTAATAATTTTAAATAGTAACTGTCACCTCTAACTGTCACTGGCGTGAAAAATTATGTTTTAATCATAAAATTATTTATGATTTTTATGTAATATTTTCAAAAAAAAATTCTTGGATTATTTAATATTAATTTTTTAATAAAAATTATTTAAAAAATCGAAAATATTTTAATATTCAAATTTTCGTATATTTGAGTACCGCAAACTTATTTTTTAGCTTGCAACGAAGCTCCTGGTAGAAGACACAGCTCGAGCATAATAAATCCGTCGAAAGCCACTCCTCGACAGAATCATCTTCGCGCGTCAAGGTAAAGTCTCGAAATAACTCCATCTTCAGGCTTTCTTCTAGAGTCAGGTCCCGAGACTTCTCAACCTCCAAAAATCACACCGACGAGGATATAGATCAAAGGACAAATGAAGCCTTTAAGGCAAGGCATATGATGGTATTACAGACCTAATAGATCACCTTCAACACTACAAAACCACTATGATGCTGCATCGTCATCCTGATGTTGTTATGTGCAGAACTTTTCCTTTGACCTTAGAAAAGGTTGCTAACACCTAGTACAACCACATTAAGCCTGGTAGTATTGGCTTCTTTATAAAGCTAAGTCGTGCCTTCGCATCACATTTCCTGAGTAGCAAAAGACCTCGGAAGAACTCACAAAGCCTCTTCATTTTCATTCAATGCAGAGGAAAAGCTCCGAGAATATATCTCTCAGTTCAATGCGGCAGCTTGAGAAATTCCTGATCTCAACCGTACTGTCCAAACCTTAGCCTACTAGAATGGGCTCAAGTCAGGAACCTTCAGCTTCAAGTTGACCAAGCACCCTCTTAGGGATATGAATGACATCCTAGGTCGGGCCAAGGAATACATGATCGCGGAAGAAGATCAGGCATTCAAGAGAGAAAGAGAAGGGGGATGGAAAAGAGAAAGAGGGATACCAACGAATCTAGAGAAAGCTCCACCAAAAAAATCTCGTCTAGATGGGGGGAACAAGAGTCATCTCTAACTTTGAGAGTTTCACTTTGCTAAGTGCCTCCAGGACGAATATACTTATGAGAATCCAAGATTGTGACCTCATTCGTTGGCCTCCAAGACCCCTCTATCCAAGTGGAATCGAGCTAAGTGGTGCCGCTTGCATGAGGATCATGGTCACGACACCAAGGAGTGTCACGCCCTCAAATAATAGATTGAATCCTTCATTCAAAAGGGTACTTAAGGGAATACACCAGACATCGTCGAGTTCAGGATTATGAAGATCATTCCTGATGCCCATATCAATGAACTATAAAAAGGTCATGTCAAGGACGTCAGATCTCCATGAAGAGCCCTAGACCGAGTTCTAAAAAACCAACCCGAGAAAAAAGAAAACCCCAGAATGATCAAGGGCACACCACCACGGTTATCAGCACTATCAAAACTATATTTGAAGGGTCAGTTGCAGGAGGACAGTCCACCCATAGAATGAGAGCTTATGCTTGGTCGGTAGCGTCAGTTAGTGGACTTCATAAACGAGTCAATATCATTTACAGATGAAGACTTAGAGGGAATACAAACGCCACATGACGATGTTGTGGTTATCTCCCTCATCATCGATAACTATAATGTTGAGCGGGTCCTGATGGATAACGGGAGCTCAGTAAACATCTTTTTTTGAGGCCTCCCAACAGATGAAGCTAAGGGATAACCAGCTTATGCCAGTATCATCTCCTCTGTATGGTTTCTTGGGAACACTAGTATTCACTGAAAGAAGCATAGTTCTCCCGATCACTACAGGAACCCCACCGCAACTCACTATTATCCAAACTACGTTTCTGGTGACGAAACACCCATCAACGTAAAATATGGTACTCAGAAGGCCAACCCTTAATGAGATGAAGACAACAGTTTCCACATATCATCTTAAGGTAAAGTTCCCTACTAAGGAAGGCATGGGGGAAATTCGAGGCAACCAGCAAACCTTCTAGTCCTGTTATTTAAACTCCATCAGTGGTCAGAGAAAATTTGAAGCTTCCTTTAGAAATAGAGTACTTGAGAGATGAACTTAAAACTCTGCGAGGATAGCTAGAAGAAGAATTCATCCCTATCCCTCTAAACAAAAAGGATTCGAAGACTATACTAATCGGATTCGGTCTCTCTGAAGATCTTAAAGAATCCTTAATTTTTTCCTTCGAAAGAATCAAGATTTCTTCGCTTGGTCAGCCTCCGAAATGCTTAGGATTGATCCCACAGTTATTGTTCACCGACTAAACATGGATCATAACCATCGACTAATAGTCCAAAAGAATAGATCATTTGCTCCAGAACGATAGAGTGCCATTAACGAAGAGGTTGACAAGCCCCTAATGGCCAACTTTATTCAAGAAATCAACTACCCAGAGTAGATCGCTAAAGTGATGATGGTCAAGAAGGCTAATGGTAAATGTAGGATCTACATCGATTTTACGGATTTAAACAAGGTCTGCCCAAAAGATAGTTTTCCCCTGCCTCAGATTGACCAGTTACTTGACGCCACTTTCAAGCATGAGTTGCTCAGTTTTATGGATGCATACTCCGAGTATAATCAAATCTTAATGCATAATCCTAACTTACTCAATACCACTTTTATCACTAATCTAGGCATGTACTGCTATAAAGTGATGCTCTTTAGACTCAAAAATGCATAGGCCACTTATCATAGGTTAGTCAACAAGATCTTCAAGGAGTAAATCGAGAGAAATATAGAGGTCTACTTGGATGACATGTTAGTTAAGATTGTCAATGCCAATGATCACAAGTCTAATCTAGAAGATGTTTTGGTATACTTCATCTCCACTAAATGAGGTTAAATACAATCAAATGTGTTTTTGAACTCACCACCAAAAAGTTCTTGGGTTTTATGCTAACCCTGAGAAGATAAAGTCAAAAATGAACATCACTCATCCTCGGAACGTCAAAGAAGTGCAAAGGTTGACTGGATGAGTAGCTGCACATAGCCACTTCATGTCTAAATCTGCTGAAAAGTGCCTACCTTTCTATAAAGCCATCAAGAAAACCAAATATTTCACTTAGAATAAAGATTGTCAAAAAGCTTTTAAGGAACTAAAAGAATACTTGAGCTCACTACCACTCATGACTAAATCCATCATAGGGGATAAACTCTTCCTTTATATATCAGCAGGCCAAGACATAGTAGCCTCTGTCTTAATTCGAGAAGACACTAAGATATAGAAACCCATCTACTATGTCAGTCGAATCCTGCACGATGTTGAGACACAGTATCTCCCGATCAAAAAATTGGCATACACCCTCCTAATCATGGCCTGAAAGCTTCGACCATATTTTCAAGCTCACACCACTGTGTTCCTCACCGACTAACCTCTGCGGCAAGTTTCCACAAACCTAACATTTTAGGAAATTTGGTCAAATGGTCCATCGAGCTAGGTGAATTTTATTTTCAATGCAAGCCCCGGACGGCTATCAAAGCATAGGCTTTGGCAGATTTTATAACCGAAACAACTTTTTCCAACATCTTAGCTGAAGTTGAAGCACCTAAAGAAATCGAGCCGATACCAAGCTGGACACTATATGTGACGGGTCTTCCAATAATACTGGTATTGGTAGTGGGGCTGGCATCATCCTCAGTAGCCCTGAAGGGTTCACAATCGAGTACACCATAAGATTCAGGTTCAAATCCTCAAACAACGAGGCTGAATATGAAGCATAACTCGTCAGAATGAAACTCGCCAAAACATTGTGTGTTGAAGCTTTAGAAGCCTACAGTAACTCATAGTTGGTGGTGAACCAAATGACCAATGAATATAAAGCGAGAGGTGTAAAGATACTAAGGTATCTTGAAAAGGGTTGTAAGCTTGCAGCAACCTTCAAGAGATTCCAAATAACCCAAGTGCCTCGGATGGAAAACACAAAGACAGATGCCTTGGCCCGACTTGCCTATTCTAGGCACACTGATTTTGCTCAGGCAATTTACCTTGAGACCCTTTCTACCCCGGCATCGATGAAGTATCTGTTATGCCACTCACCAAGGAGCAAACTTAGATGGATCCGATTCTCAAGTACTTAATGGATGGCATACTCCCAGATAAAAAAAATAAGGCTAAGAAACTCATCTCCCGTGCCTCATGATATGTTGTTATTGATGGACAACTGTACAAAAAATGTCTCACCACACCTTATCTAAAATGCCTAGGGACCACCGACACAGATTACCTTCTCAAAGAGGTACACCAAGGAATATGTGGCAATCACCTTGGACGCCAGGTGTTAGCATTCAAAATACTTTGTCTTGGTTACTATTGGCCCCAAATGAGTCGCAATGTGACTGAGATGGTAAAAAAATGTATGACATGTCAAGAACATGGCTCTATACCTCAGCAGTTGGCTACCCTCAGGTTAATGGACAAGTCGAAGTAACCGACAAAACCATCATGCAAAGCATCAAGAAAAGGCTTGACGAGGCCGACCAACAATGGATCAATCATCTTTTGAATGTTCTTTGGGCCAACCGAACTACTGCTCAAACTCTCATTGGAGAAAATTTATTTATTTTTAGCTTTTGAATTCGAGGCTGTCATATCCCTCAAGATGGGAACACCATCATTATGAGTTCAAAGCTTCAACGAAGCCGATAACGAAGAGGCTCTCAAGGTGAACACTGATTTGATTGACGAGGCTAAGGACATAGCCCATATCAAACTTGCCACTTATCACCAGAAGGTGTCAATGTAATATAACTCATGAGTCTGCGAGAGAGCCTTTAGATTGCACGACCTGGTTATGAGAAAGAACAAGGTGTCTCACCTTCAAAAGACAGAAAACTTCTCCCAAACTAGGAAGGTCTCTATCGTTTAAAAAAGGTTTACCGAGCTGGCACATTCGAGCTTGAAGACTTGGATGGTAAGCCAATACTGCGAAATTGGATCACCAAGAATCTTCCCAAGTTCTACCAGTAGATCTCCTCCAAGGACCCCTCTAGTTACTGCCAAGTTTTTAAATTCGAGTTTTGTTTCTCTAATTTTTTCGCCAAGATATTTATGTAATTTTCAGATATTTACAATTAAAAGACGATATATCTTTTTCGCCAAATTTATCTCCAAAATTGTTTTTATATCAAGGAGAAGACTTAGAGCCTTTCTTCCTTGGACTCTCCTATTTTGATTCACCAAGCACAATAATATAAAACAAAAACAAGCTTCAAAAGACAGAAAAACTTCTCCCGAACTAGGAAGGTCTCTACCGTTTAAAAAAGGTTTACCGAGCTGGCACATTCGAGCTTGAAGACTTGGATGGTAAGCCAATACTGCGAAATTGGATCACCAAGAATCTTCCCAAGTTCTACCAGTAGATCTCCTCCAAGGACCCCTCTAGTTACTGCCAAGTTTTTAAATTCGAGTTTTGTTTCTCTAATTTTTTCGCCAAGATATTTATGTAATTTTCAGATATTTACAATTAAAAGACAATATATCTTTTTCGCCAAATTTATCTCCAAAATTGTTTTTATATCAAGGAGAAGGCTTAGAGCCTTTCTTCTTTGGACTCTCCTATTTTGATTCACTAAGCACAATAATATAAAACAAAAACAAGCCGAATAAAAGGAAAAGTCTCCATTAAATTAGAATTTTTTTTACACAAAGGCTCTAATGGCCAGGAGTATAGGAGTACAGGAAAAATGAAAAGAAAAATCCTAATTTACGTCCATCTCTTCCTCCTTTTTAGTAGCAGGAACCTGGCCCTCACTTTCGGCTCCAACATTCTAATCATGATAAAGAATCTCCACCATGAAGAAATTTTAGTTAGGATAGGCAGCTGAAGCGTACTACTTTGCCTCTTCAAAGCCCTTGAGATGGAAGTTTCCAGCTGCAACCTCCACGGTAGACTTAAACTCTTGAGAATCTTTAAAATCTGCCAAGGCCTTCTTTGCAGCTTTCTTCTCGGCTCAGAGCTTCTCCAACTCAACCTTGGTTGCATCTCGCCATGACCAAGCTTTTTCCAGGTCCTCGATCAGCAAGACCTTTCCTCTTTCCAAATGCCCAGCCTCTACCACATGTTTCACAAGGGATTCTCACAAAGTCCAGATAAAGTTGTGGTAATCCCCCAACTTTTTGTCTAGGTCAAGGCATCGGCGTGAAAGGATGCCCAAATGTACTCGATTGAAAAATAAGACAAGCTAGAATTCCTCGGATGAAAGCGAAAATATTATGAAAAAGTTTAAAGGTTCAGAAGCTACCTGAGAGGCTAAAGCCTTAACCGCCACTACAAGACCTTCTATAGACTCTTGGGTTAACCTGGTTATATCCTTTGGAAGGATCCCCTTGATTAAGTGCTCCCGAGCAATATTGACGTTCCCGAAACACAAGTTGTTAACCTTGACATACCAATAAAGCTTAAAGACACGGGGAGGGTGAGCCTTAATGGGTGCAACAACACTCACAAGAAGAGAAGAGTGAGTGATGATAGCATCATCGTCCACCATAATGGAAGCAAGATGAGAAGTTCGGCTACGGGAACCTCTGATGTTAGCTTTTTTCTTAGAAGACTGGTTGGTCCCAGCTTGAGCCTCTTCATCGAGCTTCCTCTTTTGGGCTTACTTCGCTGCCCTTCGAATGGCTTTCAACACATTTATAACTGTAAAAAAAGGAACAAGACATGAGTACAAGAAAGAAGAAAGGAAAATAAATGAAAGGGAAAGAGCTTGGACCTATCTCCTTATTTGGATCCTTAGAGCAGAGTCCGAGCTTGGCCAATTCAGAGTTTTGATATAGAAGTTCAACATCTATCTGCCTGCTAATCATCTTATCAATGGTCTCTATCTTCCTTCTCATAAGGGATTCTTATTAGGCCTAACCATGTCCAAATCCCACTTCGAAGGAAGGTCGAAACCCCTATCACTCTAGATAAAGAAAAAAAATCATATTTTATTGCTTGATACAGGAAGGTTTCTTCTCCAACAACCTTTTCTTTGGCATAGAGCTCAACGTGACCCAACCATTTTCCTTGTGCTTACTAATCTGAAAGAGACTTTTGAAAACACTTATAATCATCACCCCTTTTACTTTCATATTGACGTATATGAACGCAATTGGTAAGCATGTGGAATTTGGCACAAATTGGCACAAGGCTACATCATAGTGCCTAAGTATAGTACAAGTAAAATGATGAATGAGAAACCTAAACCCAGCCTTCAAATAATGCGTATATACATATAACTCCCCCTCATTCAGATCATCACAAGCACAATCCCCATATCTAGCATTCCTAAGTGTGTATTCCTTGGGGATCTTGTATGTAATTCTTAACTCCACGAGTTCATCCTCCTTTAGCTTATTAGGAGCAAGGTTCACCGCCAATCCTAAGTTAGGTCTTTCATTCTCTCCCATCTCTTCTCGAAGTTTGCATAGGGCATGGTTTCCCTCTAAAGTGGTAGAAGATGATTCACCCCCTCATAAAGAATCGAGGCATGAGACTCCCCCAAGGTATCATCTATCTCATTCTTTAAACTACGATTACCCCTACTGTTCTCACTACCACTACCACTCCTACCGTCTTCACTACCTCTATTGTCATCCCTACCACTATCATTACCATTATCTTTATCACGGTAAATATCAAAAGAAGACATGGGTGAAAGAAAGATAAGATTCACCAATCAGAAACTCTAAGAGGATTAACTTCTTTAAGATTCTGAACTTCTCACAATGATTGGAAATTAGAGGCTCTTATACTCCAAATGCTCACAATCTCCCAAACTTTGAAGGCTCTTAAATCTTTTTGATGATTACGAATAAACAAGTGAAAAATAAAAGAAAGCATCATCCCTTATATAAGGCTCATTGTACAAAGAACAAAGGAGCATGATTACCCCATCCATATTATCTAACATCGAAGCATCACTTTTCTTCAAAACCAAGAGAGATCCTAACTCTTTAAAACCCCTAGGACATATACCGTCACTTTTCAACATTAATGATGATGGCTTAATGCATCCACATTAAAAGCTTGAAGAAGCATTCTAGAAAGCTCCTAACCTCGATAGTGGGCTAAAAAAATTCAAGGCCAAAACCCCAATCACAGGTTCTACAACACTTGGGCCCAATAGGCCAAACTCAAAAAAAATATAAAAATAGACTTAATCCTGGCCCACTACAAAAAAGCCTACAAAAATTGGATGGGCCAAAATGCTCTAGAAAAAGTTACTTTGCATTTCAAATAACCAAATCCATTCCCCTCGGAAGCAATCTGTATTCGCCAAAACTCCGAGAAGTTTGACTCCATGTATTTCTCCTTAAAATTCTTCATCAAACTCTGAATAGTTTAACTCCATGTTTTTCTCCTCGGACTTCTCTATCAAACTCCGAATAGTTTGACTCTATGTCTTTCTCCTTGGACTTCACCATCAAACTCCGAGCAATTTGACTCCATGTCTTTTTCCTCAGACTCTTTCATCCAACTCCGAGCAGTTTAACTCAACGTCTTTCTCATTAGATTTCTCCATCAAAATCCGAGCAGTTTGACTCAATGTCTTTCTCATTAGATTTCTCCATCAAACTCCGAGCAGTTTGACTCAACGTCTTTCTCATTAGATTTCTCCATCAAACTCCGAGCAGTTTGACTCTATTTCTTTTTTCTCGGACTTCTCTATCAAAATTTGAGCAATTTGACTCCATATCTTTCTCATCGAACTTCTCCATAAAACTTCGAGTCGTTTTGACTAAATGTCCACTCCTTAGACTTAATCGCCAAACTCTGAATCATTTTGACTGAACGTCAACTCCTCGAAAACAATCATCAAAACTTTGAGTCATTTTAACTGAACGTCAACTCCTCTGACTCAATCACCAAACTCTAAGTCGTTTTGATTGAATTCCAACTCCTCGGACTCAATCGACAAACTCTGAGTTATTTTGACTGAATGTCAACTCCTCAAACTCAATCGCCAAAACTTTAAGTCATTTTGACTGAATGTCAACCCTTTAGACTTCTCCATCAAACTTCGAACAATTTGACTCCATGTCTTTCTCATCGGACTTCGCCATCAAACTTCGAGCAATTTGACTCCATATTTTTCTCCTAAGATTTCTTTATCCAACTTCGACTAGATTAACTCGACGTCTTTCTCATTAGACTTCTCCATCAAACTCCAAGTAGTGTGATTCTATTTCTTTCTCTTCGGACTTCTCTATCAAACTCTGAGAAATTTGACTCCATGTCTTTCTCATTGAACTTTTCCATAAAACTCTGAGTCGTTTTGACTGAACATTAACTCCTTGGACTCAATCGTCAAAACTCCGAGTCATTTTAACTAAACATCAACTCCTCAGACTCAATCACCAAACCCCGAGTGGTTTTGACTGAACACCAACTCCTCAGAATCAATTGCCAAACTTCGAGTCCTTTTGACTAAACATCAACTCCTCGGACTCAATCGCCAAAACTCTAAGTCATTTTAACTGAACGTCAACCCCTCAAA
This sequence comes from Bretschneidera sinensis, assembly GCA_023935145.1. Lineage (NCBI taxonomy): Eukaryota > Viridiplantae > Streptophyta > Magnoliopsida > Brassicales > Akaniaceae > Bretschneidera > Bretschneidera sinensis. The sequence continues at coordinate 35,528,065 of CM043701.1, read as the reverse complement.
CCCAATCGCTAAAACACCAAGTTGCTTTGACTAAGTGTCAACTCCTCAGACTCAATTGCTAAACTCTGAGTTATTTTGACTGAACACTTACTCTTCGAACTCTATCGCCAAACTCAGAGTCGTTTTGACTGAACATCAACTCCTCAGATCCCAATCACCAAAACACCGAGTCGTTTTGATTGAATATCAACTCTTAGGACTCAATTGCCAAACTTCAAGTCATTTTGACTAAACGTCAACTCCTCAGACTCAATCGTAAAAACTCCGAGTTGTTTTGATTGAACGTCAACTACTCAGACTCAATCACCAAGCTCTGAGTCATTTTGACTGAACGCCAACTCCTAGGACTCAATCGCTAAACTCCGAGTCGTTTTGAATGAATGTCAATTCTTCGGACTCAATTGCCAAAAGTCTGAGTCATTTTGACTAAACATTAACTCTTCCAACCTAATCGCCAAAACACCGAGTTGCTTTGACTGAACGTCAACTCTTCGGACTCAATTACCAAACTCTGAGTTGTTTTAACTGAATTCCAACTTATCGAACTCAATCGCCAAACTTTGAGTCATTTTTACTGAACGTCAACTCCTCGGATCCAATCACCAAAACTCTGAGTCACTTTGATTGAACGTCAACTCTTCGGACTTAATCGCCAAACTTTGAATCGTTTTGAATGAATGTCAACTCATCGGATCCAATCGCCAAAAATTTGAGTCGTTTTGACTAAACAACAACTCCTCAGACTCAATCACCAAACTCTGAGTCGTTTTGATTGAACACCGACTCCTCGGACTCAATCGCCAAATTCTGAGATGTTTTGACTAAATGTCAATTCCTCGGACTCAATCACTAAAACTCAGAGTCATTTTAACTAAATATCAACTTATCAACCCAATCACTAAAAATCCGAGTCATTTTGACTGAACATCAACTCTTCAGACTCAATCGCAAAACTCCAAGTCATTTTAACTAAACATCAACTCATCGGAGCCAACTGCCAAAACTCTAAGTCATTTTGACTGAATGTCAGTTCCTCAAACTCAATCGCCAAACTCTGATCTTTTTGACTAAACGCCATCTCTTCGGATTCAATCACCAAAATTCTGAGTCGTTTTGACTAAATGTCAACTCCTTGGACCCAATTGCTAAAACTCTGAGTCGTTTTGACTGAATGTCAACTCCTCGGTCTCAATCACTAAATTTCGAGTCGTTTTGACTGACCACCAACTCATCGGACTCAATCCCCAAACTCTGAGTCATTTTGACTAAACATTAACTCCTCAGACTCATTTGCCAAACTTCGAGTCATTTTGACTGAATGTCAACTGCTCGAACTCATTCACTAAACTCCGAGGAGTTACCAACCTGATGGGTCTCCTTAGAGTCTTTATCCCCACCCAAATGGGTTCAAACCTTTATGGTACAAAAATTACCCTCAGCCAGTGCTCCATATGGCCTGTTTCCTTAAGTGCATTGGGAAAATTTCCTCTCCAATAACATGATGACACATGTCGATCTTCAAGGGTAAAATAGTAATTTTATAACCATGACAAAATAGCCAATCTATTGCCAACACATTGCAAAGGGCATAACGACAAATCTATGCCAAATGGCCTAATACTACTCCGTCACTACAGCCTATAAATAAACTCTTACGGCTTGTAGATAACTACAAAAGAATACTACTCCTATCACAATATTAAAGTTGTTCTTCTAATCAGACTATGATCTGACACACTATAAAAAGGGGTTCTCAAAAATCAAAAGGTACATACACTTTTTACACACGACCCTCAACTCAAATAGCTCATCGATTTTCTCAAAAAACCCTATATAACTTAGGCATCGAAGAATCCTCTAAAGGCACACCCCCCTCTGGCCTTCCGATGACTTTAGGTTTTTTTCTCATTTCGTGTGTGCAGGTCCACTCCTCGACTATCCAGATTCCGATAGGATTTTGGCATCAACAACACTTTACAGCATCTATCAATTTGTCAACAACGAAAATAAATCAAAAAGATTATAATCTATAATATTTAAGGTAATGAAAATATATTTGTTAATCAACGCATTTATAAAAGCAATAATCCTATGGATATGAAATCATTTAGGTGTTCAACATGAGGAAGCTAACTCGATCCACCTCAAACTTTGAACAAGCTGAGGTTAAGATTTTTTAAAATTGAATTGGGTTAGAGTTTAAAATTCCTACTTTTAATCAAATTTAGATTGTTTTAACTATGGGTGGAAATGAGTCTAGATGACTGTCTCTAGCTTGTAAGGTTCAGTTTGAAACTCGATTAAATTGAGTTTGAATGGTGATTTTGGCTCAAATAGTCAATCAAGCTAAACTCTACTCGTTAGGCTCACGAACCAGCTCGATGTAATTAAAACATTTAATAAATATTATATATTTATTTTATTTCATAAAATAATAAAAATATAAATACTCAAATGTAATCCACTAACCTTTACTTTAGTTCGAAAAAACTCAGCTCAAAGCTTGAGTCAATGATTCGAGCGGTTCACGAGTTGAGCTTGCGTTTGAGTTCAGTTTTCTAAGCTTGAGCTCAATTCGAATCCATCCTTAGTTTCAACTCTAACTCAACCCGTAACTATGAGCCCTAATTTTATATATATATAAAGTCATCTTTGTTTTAATTTTTTAGTCTATGAGAAAATTATGAAATATATAGTTTAGTTATTAGTATTATTAGCTAGTGACTGAATTTGTCTATGACACATTTTTAAGTATGTTTTCGGATGATTGAATTTTTGGAATTTGAACGTTTGACATATATTTTTAACTTGAGTATGTTAATTTAATACTTTTAAAGTTCTATTTGCTACCATTGGAAATGGAAAAATTGATTTAAAAATTCTAACTCAAATCGAGTCAATTCAGTTTAACTCGACTAAACCCAATTTATTTGTGCTCGATTTTGATCATACAAACCATCTCGAGTTTCACCCGATTTTTTTGTTGGTTGAGTTAGGTTGAGATTTATGTAATCTATTATGGGTCGGGCTGGATTAAGATTGAGAAAGTTATGTCATGGATTGAGTTTGGATTGATCTCTAACTCAGTCCAATTCAATATATGGACATCCCTAAATTAAGATCATATAATTACTATACAGTTCTAAATGAACATATTTTTAGCCAGAATTTTAAAATTTTAATGTGTCGTGGGAGACTCAATCGATGTTTGGGTCCTACTTAAATTCAACTTTAAGTTTGAGCATATTT